>JBBPMJ010000597.1:0-19884 GCA_038090255.1 Austroboletus niveus | reverse complement strand
TGTCGCTATACAGCAGACAGAATGAGGAGGCCTGACAAGGGGGTTTCTTGACAGGGAAACTGAGGCCACCGTAAGACTAACAACAGGTCGAAGGGGGATCCGCTCAAGGGTCTTCCTTGGCAGAGGTTCTGGGAACCATTGAGGACTGAGGGATCAATGGGTCTAAGGACATCACAAGACTAGTGACAGATCGAGGGTACGAAGGGAGCGTCCACTCAACAGTAGGATGAGGACTAAGGGATCGAGGGCAACCAAGATACTAGGTAGATTGCAGGAGGTCTAAGATAGCGAATACACCAGAGTATCAAGGGTTTATATACATGAGCCAAATGGTTAAGGGTAGGTAAAGGAAGAAGGTGAGTCAGTGATGGAAAGCGATGGAATCACGAAGAAGCTGAGTCACTATGGAGTGGATGTGATGGCATTGGATAAATGTTGGTAATACAACTGTGGATGAGTCATGCTAAATAAGTAAGCAGTAATGAAAAGACAATGGTAAAAGAAAATGATCCAAGCAGGGCTCGAATAGTGAGGGTCAAGGTCCTTTGGTATATACAATGAGTTAAGGTAAGGAAAAGAAAAGAGGGGCGCAATGAATCATAACAATAGCCATGTACTCGCTGGGGGTGAGGATGGAGCTTGGAGGCTTGGTCTGATGGTGATGGTTTGAGGTAAAGAAGTTGTTCTTAAAGCAGAATTGGAACTCTACACTTTATACTAAGTATGCTACATATTAAGTAAGCCTTTCTCATGTACTGATTATACACTACTCAGGCTATAGATAAGCGTCCTATAGTTAGTCGCTTTCAACAATGAATGATCAACACAACCACTCCAAACAACCTGCGTACATGGGATATCAATTCAGTCATTGGCCCACTTGTCGATAACCAGGCCCTAATCCTTGGTTACCTGCTAAAGGTCACTGCTCAGATGAAATGTGCCAAGGAGAATAACAGAAATAAATTGTGTATCACAGTATGCATGTAAACCTTATATACATACACTTCAAATGGATTGATCTTATAAGGCATGCAATGTCATCATAGCCCAGTTGGCAAAGGAATGATTGCAGTATGCTCTGTACTTTGCAATTCCATTCACCTTATTCATTTGGACAAACAGAGCATCACATCAGACCATCAAGATGTTACACAGATGTGGACTATGCATCTCATTCTCTTTACTCACAAATCTACTATGTCAACTTGCTGTACAAAGCCTTGAACATGCTAGGCAAGTAGCCCAAGGTCCTCATGTCCTTGTTGGGACAAAATCAATATCAAAACATTGATCTTTGTTGAACAGTGTGATTCTGCACTTGCAAAGATTCAATCTGGAATATTTGTGATCCTTTATGAAATGAAAGCTGACCTTGATGATCTATGACTCTCCCCAATGCTAGCATGAGCTCAGCAGGCATTGGACCTCATATTCAATGCTGACATTCGACCATTCTCACAACAATGGAAGTCATTCCATGATCAGATCTGTATACATACCATTAACATCTTATTTGAACATTTCAAGGGATTCAAGGGATTCCAGCATATGGATGACCCTCAGCTCTATCATACAGCACACTGAAAAATGGTTCAAGTACACAAGACTGGTCAATACCCACTGTGTACTTCCACAATAGATAAGAGCTCAATCTCTGGCAACATTGCAGTTGTCAATGATGTTTATACCAATCAACTCAAGATGCCACATGATCAACTAGTTGATCAAGCAGTCCCTAGCATCAATGATCAATCAACAAATGTGCACATTTGAGCAGCAAAAGCTTTGTGAATGAAAGACACGAACCTGTTTACACAAATGCAATTCTTATAACTTGGCTTTGGTTTGTTTCACCTATGCATGAATCTCATCTGGGCACTGTTACATATACACTGGAGATCAATTCATCAAGTCAGAAGCCTTTCATTTTTTTTTCAAGTTCTTGATCGGACATGACTTGAATGTGAGCATTCTGATTATCACATGCTGATATCGACACTCTTTCAGATTCTCGATGGAATTATTCTTGATCCATGGAAGGTTGAATGCAGTTACCCATTGCTTGCTGCATTTGCTGCATCGAATTCCACTACAGAGAATCTACTATGAATAGCTAACAACATCATTGAGAGACATGCCTCTGTCATGCCATGTCAGAGACCAAATTGATGAACAAAGAGAGCCAGGACAAGCTTGGGTGATTCTGAACAGCAAGCTTCCTGTATCACTGATGACACAGCACACCACAACCTCTGTCTCCTCACTCATGATCTACTCTATGTTCTAGAACTCATCAAGGCCATTTCAGATGGCGATTTTGGTCATGTTGAAGATATTCTTGGCAACCTTGCAATGATCTTCCGCAGTGCAGGTTCAAATAACTACTCAAGTGAAATCCTACATTGGATCTACAATATGAAGAACATATGGACTCCAAGATTCAGGTAAGTCAGAATATATGCTCATATGTGCTAGTTCAAACTATAGAAAACAGAGAAATCATGTGAGATAACATGCTCATCAACATGACTGGTCTTGAAGGTTACATATTAGATGCTGATTGATCTAAACATTGAGCATCTTATCAAGTTTCTCAAGGTAAGTCTTGTAGACAATGATAGTGTAAACAATTGACATCTATTTCCTCAACAAATAGATATTTTTTGTGTTCAAGGGAGTCTATGCATCATGGGACCACTTAGGTAACATCTTAGCATCTATTGACCTCTTACAGAACATTCACAAGCAAGTTGTTCAAGCTCTCAAAATGACATATCATGGAATCATGCACTTCAATCCTGACATGTCAGCATCAATTGACAAGATCACATACAAGGTTGGAGAATTAGAACTACACATTTTCAAGCTGGACTGACCTGAAAACCACTCAAATAGACCAGTCATCAATGTGTTAGCAGTTGGAGAGCAAAAGCTGAAGTCATCTATATTAGCAATGTTTAATAGAAAGGTCAAGGGAATGTTGGCAGGCAAAGGGTTTGATGTTGAGGAAGATGAGATGCTGCCCATGAACTTCAACTTTTCTGAGGGGCCTGAAGATTCTTAGACATACACTAGCATTCATTGAAGTTACATGATTTACATAGCAGAAACAAATGTCTCCGATGTCTGAATACTAACAAATGTAATATCTCTTGCCTGCTTTGCTTTCAGCTTGGACTGGCGAGTTGTCATAGTCTGAAACTTGTATCTTTGTTTAAATTGCATGATAATCTTGAATATCTTAATGTCATACTCATTTGTCCAGTCTTCTGTTTCTCCAAGAAGCTTGACAAGATCTTGAAGTAACTGGAGTTTGGTTGGGTGAGTTTTGCTGACAAGTTCAAGGCTGTTATCATCAATGAGCCAGGTATGAGAAAAGAATGGGTCATCTCTATAAGTGTTTTCGTGCCAGTTGACAAGGAGATCAAAGAGTTCCTGGCATTCCTCTGCTGTTATGATCACTCTTTTTCACTATTTAAAAACTTGCTCATGGCAGGAGTTGAACTCCTGACCTTCTATATAAGAAAAACCCCTATCAGCACAAGACCATTGGGACTTAGACATTTTCCAGCATAACTTATCACATGACTGCTTACCTTAGCAGTCTAGACCACAAGTCACATGACTTGTCACATGCTCCAGGGCTAGACCCTTATCTCTTACATATCTATGATGTCATGATGACATCACACATTATATTTCACATGATGCATGCTTCTTACTTCTTTCTCTTATGAACACACTTTTTTATGACTCATGCATTCCTATCAGCCAATCATGTATTTTCTCCTTATCATGGTATGATGTCTCTTTATGGTATTTACCACAACATGTACAAACAGTAGAATAGTATATAAACCCCAGGACTTTGAGGCTGGAGTCTCCAGCTTCGAAGTCTTGTTGAAGATTCCCTCACAAGCTTATTGCTCTAAAGACCAAAGAGTCACTTCCTCTACTCTTTGCTTCCTCTTTATTTGAGTTGTTTCATCTGCTGCATGCATCTGATTTCACTTTTGTTTGGTTGATTTTAGTTCATCTTGAGGTTGATTATTGCCAGTGTATGGCTTGCCATGAAAGAAACTGGCGAGGTTAAAACTGCTATTGTCATGGTGATTGCAGCATCACTATGTAGTAAAGTACAATGCTATTATTCATTTGAGTCAATGTAAAGTAGTGGCAAAGAAACACTGACCTTCAGGGGTGATCTATCATGAAGATATTCCACTAAGAATTGACAGAGACAGATTGTTGATTGAGCAAACCTGATCGATGCTAAACTGGTCCAATCTTGCTTGGATGAATTCTTCTGCATCACTCCAATGTATGGTCTGTCAGAATTGTTCCAGTTCATTCCATCTAATAAAAGCTTGAGCACCCAAGATTCAGCCATCAGCAGAAAAAGGCCAGTCAAGCCAGAGTCGCGTGCAGCATGGCTGGCACATTGTGTCATCTCTGCCACATTTTTGCACATGCCATATTGGATAACAATCTGAACCCCTTGTATATCAAGACCTCAGAGTACATATGTAGCTATTAAATTGAATTAACTTCATAATAAAACTTACAGTAGCAGTGCCTGCAGTAGCATGAAGAATTTGACATGCTCTGTTATTCTCAAATGTCCATTGAAGATATTCAGCCAACATATCAGAATGGTAATGCTTGATGAAACTGTGGGCCAGGAGAGATAATGGTAGCTTGGATTTGAGGAATACTACAGCATTAGTCACTTCTTGCTTCGAATCATGAAATACAAGAGTTTTCAGAACAACCATGAGCAGATGGAATATTGATGGGATCAAAAAGGATTGAAGGTTTTCAAAGTTTTGAAGAGATCCTATTATCAGGGTGATGGCATATGTAATATTCATGTAGTTTGTAGGCAATTGTATTTCTAATGCATCAGATGATAAAGCGAGGCAGTCCTTAACTATAGCAAGAATGTGATCTGGCAGTATAGTGGACAAGACTTGAAAGGATATGCCTTTTGACAGAAAGACTCAAATCATTCCAATCTTGCCATATGCTGGTTGCAACGCTTCTTTACCATAGTGGGATAGGCCAGCTGTATGGATATTGTAAGCCTCATCAATATGGACATGACTGATCTTTTGTGTGAACAAGCAATTTTCACAAAGGAGGCAAGCTAAACACAGGAGATGGCCATTGTATAACCCAAGTTGTTCAGGTGAAACAATTAGATGCTGAAAGACATTATCCCAAATATTCTTTTGTATTCATTAAGACCACAGTATGAATAATTATGAACTGATCTTGCATTGTACTAACCTTCCACAGGGTCTCATCAGATGGAGTATCCTCATTAATCACAATTGTTTTGATTCCGAACCTCTCACTCTTACTCATCTAAGATCAAAGTGATAGGATTAGTAGTTGGACCTTGTACTGTTTCATATTATCTTACCTGGATTGCTTGGAAACACTTGAGTGGGGATATTGTAATCAAAATGAATCCAGGGCAGAGAAGAAGAGGGATCAGTAAGCAAAGAGTCTTTCCATAGCTAGTACCAGTAACAATGATGCAATCACATTGATGCAATAAAGCCAACAAAGCCTGGAGCAGAAAAGTGTGTGGAGTGATATGCCCATTGGTAAGAAACAACACAAGCAGATAGGCCCAAAGTGCATCAAGTTTGTCCTCATTGTCCAAGGTCACCAAGTATTCATGGGGTAGATAATTGTTGATCAGTTGTGAAGCAGATTGGATTAGCGTGTTCAATGAGGGATGCAGAAGCATCTCAATAAACCTTATCTGGACCTCATGGTCTATCATGCTGGGTTTTTGTCATGTTTGAAGTGTCGAGCTGTAGTCTCTTGATTGATTCTGGGAGTACAGGGCAATCCTTAATTGAATTTCATGATCGGAGCAAATGATTGAGCAAAATAACATGATAATTGATTTTCAAAGAGAAAAGATGGATTATCTCATTGGACAGAAGTCACATTTCCCTGGGAATCCTTCTTTGTGCTACAACCAAATATACCAGTTCATCTATCAATGGCTTGACTGCTTGTCAGCATGCCTCTTTTGGATGGCGGTCACCAGTCTACATCAAACTGCAGAATGTCGAAGTTACATATTCTGTTCATTGCTTGTCGAACTGCACAATGATCAGTGTTCTGCCAGTCAGTAACCATAGGTCACAGTCACTGACACAACTTGTGTGAATGTTGATAAAGTTTACCAAACATTCAGGTAAACAGGACTTTTAGCAGTTTCCTGGTTTGACCTACATCTGGAAAAAAAAGGGCCACACTATAGTACTACATAGACAATATAGCCTCAGTAGTACTGTAGTCTTCCTCCAACTTTGTAGACCAATATAGACAACATTTATTATCCAACACTATATAGTACATGCCAAAATCAACAATGTAGCAACAAATAGTAACAGGTTGTAACACAGCAATAGGTAGTATTCATAGAAACTCTATACATTGTTGTAAATGTACAATATTGTACTATGTGGTCTACACTGTCATGTTTTTGATATGCTCATAGTTACAGATGGCATTCAGAAAAGCCTATTGGGGCACTACACTGGTGTTTTTCAGAGTGGTAATGATGTCCACTTGTGCATGGATACTATATTGAATGTAAATCATGAGACATAGATAAAGATGTAGCACATACCAGCCATTCTTATACACTTGTGCCATCTGTTATGATTTGTTGGGCCTCTCTTTTCTTTTCTTATCTTTACTCATCATATACATCAAAGAACCTTGACCCTCACTGTTTGAGCCCTGCTTGGGTCTTTCTTTTCCTTATTTAGTGTGACTCATTTGCAGTTGTATCACCAATCTTTGTCTGATGCCATCACATCCATTTATAGTGACTCCAGCTTCTTTGCGATTCCATCACTTTCTATCACTGACTCACTTTCTTCTCTTTATCTATCCTTAACCATTTTTGGCTTGCATATATAAACCTTCAGTACTCAGGTATATTCACTATCTTTGACCTCCTGCAATTTACCTAGTATCTTGGTTGCCCTCAGTCCCTCAGTTCTCATTCTACTATTGAGTGGATACTCTCTTTATACCCATTGACCCATCGCTAGTCTTGTGACATCCCTAGACCCATTGATCTCACGATCCTCAATGGTCCTCAAAACCTCCTTGTTGGATCCCTTCAATCCATTGTTAGTCCTACAACAGTCTCTAATATTCCTATCAAGAAACCCCCTCATCAGACCCCCTCAATTCCTGTCTGCTATATAGTAACAGTAAGTTCCTGAACTTCTGCAGGCCATGCTCTGACTATGTCAAGCATAACACCATTAATTTTGAGAGTAGATCATACTTGGCCAAAGCATCTGCAAACTTGTTGAGGGACTAAAGGTGAGCTATAAAAATGCTTGCATAATCTTCTTCCTTGAATGTGATTGCTTTATGTGATCCAGATGCCCACTTGTCAATGGTGCATTCAAACTAAAAAAAAATTAGATTAACAGCAAATACAATAAAAGCATATACTGCTGTAAGCACAAGTGCAAAGCCAGCAGCCAGGAAAGCATTGTAGTACTTGACCCACTTGATTTCCTTGTCAGACTTGTGCTTGAAGAAAACTTCATTGATAAGTTGCTGTAAGTTTTTATTCTCATAGATTCCACTGTGCTCTTCAGGAGTGTCATCACAGGTCTGCTCAAAAGGTCCATGTTATTGTTATGATCACTCTTTTCACTATTTAAAACTTGCTCATGGCAGGAGTTGAACTCCTGACTTTCTATATAAGGAAAACCCCTATTGGCACAAGGCCACTAGAATTTAGACATTTTCCAGCATAACTTATCATGTGACCGCTTATGTCAGCAGTCTAGACCACAAGTCATGTGACTTGTCACATGTCCAAGGGCTAGACCTTATCTCTTATCTGTGATGTCATGATGACATCACACCTCATGCACAACATGCCCATCACATGAGGCATGCATCCTTACTTCTTTCTCTCCCAGACTCTCTTCTTTATGACTCATGTCCTCTTATTAGCCAATCATGTATTTTCTTCTTATTATGGTATGATAACTGTTGATGGTATTTACACAAACATGTACATACAGTAGAATAGTATATAAACTCCAGGGCATCAAGGCTGGAGTCCCCAGCTTTAAAGTCTTGGAGATTTCCTCTCATCATTGCTCATAAGGATCCAAAGGGATCACATTCTTTTTCCAAGGGTCAAAGGACCATTACACACCTCTCTACTGCAGGGCATTAGAAGTTGTTTCAGTCATTCATCTCTATTCTTTGCTTCTCTTTATTTCAGTTATTTCAGTTATTACTATCATTGTTGAAAAAATAATTACTCACATGATAAATGAAAGATGAGTTCCTCTTGAGTTCAGAAACAAGTATGCAGTTTTGATGCTGCACCACCTTGACTGTGCTTGTTTCTAGTCTGAATGTTGTGGCAACAATTGATTGAGCCTTACTTTTGAATTGGTGTGTTAACGTCCATTGGCTCATTTTTAACATGCCATGGCCGAGACATATGTAACATCAGGCTGTTGATGTTTCCCATCAGATGAAACTTCAAAGTCATCATGATCCACTTGGTCACCTTGGTGCACTAAGTGGGATTGCTTCCTATAAAATGGCCTGTCAGAGTTATAGATAATTTTGTTGGATACCATGTTATCTTCTTCATAGTAGTTGTCATTGACTGGTAAAAAGACCAAGGACTGGCTGTGTGTTTACAACCAGGGTATTGGATAGATAAGTGTGAGGTTTGGGTTTTGTCCCAAGGAGTTTCTAGTGGGTCTAGGAAGAAGTCCTGAGTGGAACTAATAAAGTTCAGGCTGTTCAGATGGGTTCTGGAGATCTGGAGCATTGAAATAATGATAGGAGTGGTCTTCTGAAGTCAGTTGATATAAATAGATCATAAAGGAGTATAAAAAGTAGATGTATTCCATGAAAGTATGGAAAGAGATCTCTGGAAGGTAGATAGGTAGTAAATGGGGGATTTTTCCTTCCTTCTAGACATAGCTAGATACAAGTATTTATAGTCCAGGCATTCTTAGGACTGTATACATATGTCAAACATATACCAAAACATAGATAAAACATCTATAGTGAAAGAATAGAGTTGCTAAGGTAAGTCCGGAGTGCAGGAAACAGAAGTACAGAAGACTAGTGTGTGGGAAAGAAGTCCACAGGTAAGTCTGGAGTGCAGGAACAGATACCCAGAAGACTGGTGCATGGGAAAGAAGTCCAGAGGACTGTGGACTGTGGGCAAATAGTCCAAGTGTTCAATACAGATGGAAGGACTTCAGTACAAAGCATTCAAATGATATAAAAAAATGAAATATAAACCTAGAGCTGCTCAAAGCTCTATATTGGATATGCATTTCTAAAGACAGACAATTCTCATTGTGCACCACATTAAATGTAAAGTCTTACACTTGTCTCAGGTAGTTTCTGGGAAAAGGAGTGAGTTCACATTCATAAGCTCTCTTGTGACTCACAGTGGATCCAGGCATGCCTGCTGGGGAGATCGATGTGCTGTTACATGTATATATTTCCCTTTATTGTCATTTTTTATTGCTCCCTTATCATTGTTTGTGTTTCCTATACCTTTATTTGTTTATGTATGATGTTACTTACAAGACCACTGGACTTCTGGACTAGCAATCTTCCAGAAGACCACCAGTCTTTCTGATATTTCATAGGTGATCCCTCCTCATATTGTCTCCATTTCATCTTCTATGTTTCTGTTTCTCTATTTAAACACTATGTAGCCATATGGTTGGGAGTACTGAACATCACTGATGTTTAGTCTTATTGGCCCAAGATGAGAAGTTTCATCTCTGTTCTAATGGGTTAATATCTCCCTGCTTCTCATCTTGTCACCATTTGATGAATTTCCATCACAATCTTATTTAGACTTTTGGTTTCATGTGTAGAGTTTGGGCATACCTAAACTATAAAATTTTGTACTTGTCATTTTGTAATGACAGCTACTGTTTGGCTCACACTGTACACCGCTGGGACCATCTCCCTCTACAATTTCTACCATTCCTAAGACTGAACTGCTAGTCCTGCACTGTCTACATGATTTTACAACTAACACTTGCACTCTGGACTTCCAGACTTTCAAAGGTCATCTAAGCAGACTTCTGCTAGACCAATTGGTTATGCCCTTGACTTTACCCAGATCTTATTCCCTTGCTTCTAGAGTCCCTCTAGGGTGAATCTATTTACTCCCCACATTACACAGACAACTTCTGATGGCCTGGACTTGCAGGTAACCACCTCATAGTTCACTTACCCACTTTGTAGTCTTTTTATCTGGAGCCTACTGTGAGAGACTCCTACAAGGGTTCCAGATGGAGTCTTCAGCCTACACCACATCACCTCGAGATTGAAAATTTACTGGCAGAGTTTTGGAACCTTGATATTTCTGATAGCTCTGACCTGCTGGTATCAGTCTCTCCTTGCAATATATGGCACAATTTTTCCACCCTCCCTGAGATTTCTGTTACAAGTCCGGTGGACTTATACAAATACCTCACTGAGGGCCCACTATGGACAATGTTCCCCTTGGATTATATGCTGAATGATTCTGTAATGATCCCAGTTATCTCCGATGAGGACTTCTCTTTTTAGTTTTTTAGTTTTTATTATGGACCCCTTTCCCCTGATCTCACTCTTCTGAGATCTCGTTCCCCGATCTCACCCTTATGTCACATGGGCCGTCTGTATTGTCTTACCATTGTTTCATTGTCTCTTCTCTCTTTTAGTTTACGGAGCTCTGCTCCTTTCCTATTGGCTATTTGGAAATGTATAACTAGTTGCTACTTCCTTTGTACTTCCCAGCTAAATCTGTGCAATTATATGCAGTGTTTAGTCTCTCCTGTCTGAGTATTGAGCCTCAGCAGAGCACCTATTACCAGACCTCTATAGGACTTTGTCTTGCCTCTAAGGAGACACTGGATTGAGGCTGAACGTTGTGTACACATAACAAAAGATTTAGCTCTCTAATCCCTCTTGCTGTTATGCTGTTAAGTATGGGTCCATTGGGGACTGGGCAGTGAACTCTGGAGTGCTGGAGTTGGTCGGAGGGGATAGGGACTTTGGCTTCACCTTATGTGGTGCACCCTTGTCCAGTTCTGCTGTCCCTAATTTACAAGGGGAGCAGAGCAGAGGTACAGAATGACCAGAGGTCAGAGAAGAGTCATCAAGACTCAAGCAAGAGAACTCATTGACAAGCTCAATGACGGAGGAGAGAACAGAGGACAGAAGTAAGTTGATATTCGAACTGAGGGGCTAAGACATATTACAGCGGGTTTATATACAGAGGTCAAAGTCCAAATGTAGTAAAGTCAGGGTTAGAGCAATGGAGGAAACAGAGTACCACTGCTGTGCCAGTCAGTCGCGCAGCCGGAGCTGTGCACCTTACCCTGAGCACCGCAGTGATGGAATGGAGACTAACTACGAAGAAAACAAAGGGAAATGTAACATAACATACATGAGCACAAGAAGTAAAGCGTATATGAAAAAGCAGAGGACATATGTAGCAGAAGAGCGGAGATGATGTACATGGAGGAGCGGAGGGGACTTAGCGAGAATTTGGGATATGACAGTATCCCCCTCTTAGGCCTGAACCCCTGAAGGCCAAAGCGACGGCTAGGTCTGTCCGTGTGGTAAGTGAAAATGTGATGGGGTGGATAAGTGACATGAGGGTGCATGCGGAGTGGACGGCAAAGTGTCGTCTAAGTGATTGTGGAGTGGAGTCGGAAATTGCCAACAGGGGCCATATAAGGTAGGGGTTGCGTGCTTCAACTCTCTAACTTTCTTCCCCATGTCTTCTACTCCCAACGACATCACTGATATCCGCATGTGGGCCGACGTGTGTCTCATGGAGGATGACGACAACGACAATGAAGTGTTCAAGGTGAAGGCGGTGGAGCAGCGGCGACACATGAAGGTGTGGAAGGAAGAAGAGTGCCAACGGGTGAAAGAGGAGGTGCAAAAGTGTCAGGAGGAGGAAGAGCAGGCGCGGCATGAGGCGGAAGAGGCCAAGCGTCGCAAAGGTGAGGAGGAGGAGGCCGCAAGATGCTGCACAGAAAAGGTCGCGGTGGAGCAGCATGTGAAGGAGAAGGTGTCAGAGGTGACAGATGTGGACGCGGGAGTGAGTGCGTCTCCACGGAGATGGACTTAGCTAACAACCCAACAGGATGAGCAGATGCCACCAGTCAGGCTGCCCAAGCCCCGCCAAAAGGGCAAGGGGAAGGAGAAGGCGGCTGAGCTGTGGATCGACCACATGCCAGACATGTGCTACCAGTGCTGCCGCCTCAACATTGAGTGCATGCTGGCGCCGGGAAGGAAGGCATCGTTGTGCATGGTGTGCGTCGGCATCAAGCAGCAATGCAAGCAGCCAATGGACGAAGTCGAAGTCATGGAAAAGCTGGTGCCGAGGAAGCGGAAGGTGGGCCCAGAGGTGACGGGGTCAAAGAAGAAGGCGAGGACGGAGACAGAGGATGAGCAGCTCATGGACAGGCCATGAATGGAGCTTCCAGCACGATGATGGAAGTTGCTGAGGCCATCCGGGACCTGGTTCAGGTCCAGTGCCGAGACATGAGGAAGTGGGAGGAAGAAGCGGTGCATCACCAGCACAACCAGGAAAACCAGCACATGCAGCTGCAGAACATCATGCAGGCTGTGTGCAACCTGGGGTATGAGGGGAAGGTGTCAGTGATGCAGCGGAAGATGAAGAACTGCGTGTCCAAGGGGACACAGGTGGAGGTGGTGGAGTCAGAGGAGTCAGAGGAAGAGGTGGAGGTCCAGACGGAGGATAAAGGGACCGAGGCGGAGAAGAGCGGTACCGGAGATGAGGCGGACGCCAAAGGAGAGGACGTGGAGATGGGTGGGCAGTAAAGCCCTAAGTACATTGTATTTGTAGTTTTTCTTTGTATAATCTTTTCTTTTTTCTAATGTGATTTGATCAATTGAAAATAAGATGGAGTGAAATGGAAAAAGGAAATATAGCAGAGGTTTTGTATGGAGATATTGTCAGAACTACTAAACAGAGGAAACTGAGACAGAGAGAAATCTATGTAAGCGGAGGAAAACAGAATCAAGGTATGTGGGGACCAGGCTTATCTGGATACTGGAGATGGAACTCTGCGACAAGTTCTGATGCATGATCTAATTCCATCGCGAGTAACCAGGATGTTTCTTCATTGGTACCTTCATAGCCGGACCAACAGACTAGGTCAGAATGACAATTTCGGAGTAGTTGTGGATAAACTGTCTATAGAAATTAGCAAATTCGAGAAAGGATTGGACATCCTTGACCTTCCGCAGTTCAGGCCAGTCAAGGATTGACTGCACCTTATCCGGGGACATGATGAGGCCAGACAGAGACATTCGATAACCTAAGTATTCCGTGGAGTCCATATGGAACTCGCACTTCTCAGGTTTTGCATAAAGTCTGTGTTTGCAGAGGCAGTGGAGAACTTCCTTAACATGCTCCTTATGGGAGACCATGTCTTTGAAGAAGATGAGAATGTCATTGAGGTACACAATGACACTAACATCCAAAAGATCAGCAAAGACTGTGTTAATAAACCGCTGGAACACTGCCAGGGTGTTCATAAGACTGAACAGCATGACAAGCCATTTGTAGAAACCATACTGTGTATGGAAGGCGGTCTTCCATTCGTCACCCTCAGCTATGCAGACCAGGTGGTATGCATGCCGGAGGTCAATTTTGGAATATACCTTGGTGCAGCTTGGGGCATCGAGGAGATTGGAGATGCGGGAAAGTGAGTAGTGGTCTTTCTTGGTGATCTTATTGAGTCCTTGAAAGTCGATGCAGAGATGGAGGGAACCATCCTTCTTGTGGATGAAGAGGACTGGAGTGGCATGTGCAGAGGAAGTGGGGTGAATAAATTCTATGGAGAGATGCTCGTCTAGGAAGGCACGGAGAGACTCAAGTTCGGAAGGGGAGAGAGAATAGGTGGTGCCAAGTGGAGGAGAGGTACCTTCTTCAAGATTGATCTTGAGATTGTGTTCATGGTGAGGGGGCAGAGTATCTGCCTGTCATTTGCTAAACACGTCGGAGAACTCGTGATATTCCGACGGAACACCAGAGAGATTAATCTGTTCGGGAGGTTCAGTAGCTGCGGCATGGAGATCATTTTCTCTTGGTCAAATGTGCATGCTGAACTGCACGGAACCTTGTAGGCGACAGGCCAGCACGAATGCGGAAGCATTGATAAGCGCGATGGGCAGAGCCTTGCAGTCAGAGAAACATGGCGGATATGGAGAGGGAACAACTGGAGGTGGAGATGCCTTAGGAGTCGGGGGTGAGCTTGGAAGTGCGGGACTGGGCTGTGGAGTAGAATGGAAAGAGATACTGCTTGTGACCCAGTCAATCAATGGATTGTAGCGGGTAAGCCAGTTGTGTCCAAGGATCAAAGCGCAGGAGCCATCCAGTGGGGTGATGTAGAATGTCGTTGGGGTGATGTCACTGGTTTTGAAGAGGACGGAGAGGTTGATAGCTTGAGTGATGGTGGAATTTGACATGCCATCGAAGAGACAGAGCATAAGCAGAGGGACAGTATAGGTGGAAAGATTGTTCTTATTCACAAAAGCGGTGTCTATGAAACAGTCAGAGGAGCCAGAGTCTACTAATGCAGGGAAAGGACGGAGATCATACGATACAAGAGAGACAGAGGGCATAAGGGATCAGGGATCTGAGAGAGCGGACATGTTGAGACGGAGCTCCTTGGTTGCACATTCGGAGTCAATGTGACCATCTGGCTGTGTGGAGCCACGGAGGTCACACTCTATTTTTTCGCCTTGGAGGAGGCTTCTGGTTTAGCTTCTGGAGTTGTCTTGGCAGCACATGCTTTGGATGCCTTTGACGTCAATCGCAGGCAATTCTTAGTGACGTGGCCACCTTGACCGCAGAACATGCATAACTTGTTATCGAAGTGGTGTTTGCATTTGGCAGCGGTCAGCTTGCTGTCTTTGCCATGCTTCGAAGAGAGGTCAGGCTTAGGAGGAGAGTTGGAGGTACCAGAGGTACCAGGAGCAGGGGAAGTGGTGGTGGACTTGCCCTTGGAGCTGCCGGACTTGTTGTTGGACTTGGTATTGGATTTGGCATCAGAGGATTTGTTGCCAGATGGCTTCTGCTGATGGTTAATCTCAGACTTACGCTCCCAGTAATGTGCATCGATTAATTGCGCGAGATGACAGAGTGTGGCGAGCGTTGCAGGCTTGCCAATGCGGGAGATTTCATTCTTGATCCTGTTTGGGAGGCCATTGTAGAAATGGTGATGGAGAGCACCTTCTCCGTAGCCACGGACTTGCGAAGCAATCCTATTGAACTCCACAATGTACTTGTTGATATGCTGGGTGTCCTTCATTGCGAGGTTGTTGAGCTGGTGCTTGGCATCTCTGATGGGGTCGTGAGGACCAAAGTTTGTCTGCAACTCAATCACGAAGTCCCGGTAATGGTCCATCCAGCGAGGATGGAATTGAGGGTCCTCTGTGTCGAGAAGGTCGGGTTCGAACCATTCTAAGGCCATGCCCTTGAGGTAAGACTGCGCAAATGTGACTTTGACGTGGTCCATCCTAAAGGCCCTAGACCAGTCTTGAAAGTTCAGCTCACACTGAATCAGGAACATATGGAGTTTCTGAAGCTTCATGCTGTCAAACTAGTCAGGCTCACGAACCTTGGTCCGCTGGCTTCCGGACTCGGTGGGATGGCAATTGGCACGCGACAGTCCATGGATGGTGTCAGCCAAATTGGTAAGGGCTAAAAAGACTGAAAGGTGGGTAAGTGGACTATGAGGTAGTTACCTGCAAGTCCGGACCACCAGAAATTGTCTGTGTGATGTGGGGAGCAAATAGGTTCACCCCAGAGGGACTCTAGGAGCAAGGGAATAAGATCTGGGCGAAGTCAAGGGATTGGTCTAATGAAAGTCTGCTTGAGCAGTCTTTAGAAGTCCAGAAGTCCAGAGGGCAAGTGTTGGTTGTAAAAGCGTGTAGACAATGCAGGACTGGTGGTTCAGTCTTAGGAATGGTAAGAACGATAGAGGGAGACGGTCCCAGCAGTGTACGGTGTGAGCCAAACAGTAGCTGTCATTACAAAATGACCAGTACAAATTTTTATAGTCCGGATATGCCCGAACTCTTCATATGAAACCAAAAATATAAATAAGGTTGTGATGGAAGTTCATCAAAGGGTGACGAGATGAGAAGCAAGGAGGTACCAACCCATTGGGACGGAAATGAAACTTCTCACCTCAGGCCAATAAGACCGAAACATCGGTGATGTTCAGTACTCCTGACCATATACAATGTAGTGTCCAAATAAAGAAACAGTAGCACAGAAGACAAAGTAGGAACAATATGAAGAGGCATCACCTATGAAATAATAAAGAGACTGATGGTCTTCTGGAAGTCCGCTAGTCTGGAAGTCCGGCAGTCTTGTAAGTAACAACATACATGAACAGTAAAAAGGTAGAGACCAAAAAACATTGATAAAGAAGTAATGAAGAATGTCAATAACAAGGGATATACATGTAACGGTGCACCGGTCTCCACAGTGCGTCCTGCAGGACTGGAACATTTTCGACTTCATCTTCGTCACTGTCATGCCTGTTGCCAGGGTCAGGGTCATCACTGGGTTCTGGGGGACCACCAGCAGGATAGTCATTGTCATTGTCATCTGGCAGGTTGAGTTTGTCCAGGTTAAACCCGTCGGAATCATGGTCTGACGGTTTGTCGTCATGCGGAGGAGGACGATGGCGCTGTGGTGTGTTGAACCCGCCAGGTAGAGGCTGTTCAGTGCAGGAGCTGTCTGTCATCAATGACTTCTTCGATGTGAGCGCCTGGGGTTGGAGACCTCAGTTGGCGTGGTGCCTGCAATGCGAAAGCGAAAGTTCAATGGGCAGAGAAACTGCGGAACTTGTCAACAACAGCTGGTCCATGACATGAACTGGCAAAGAATGATAACAGATGGTATAGTGGGGGAGTGGCCAAAGCGCACTTGTTGTCAGAGGCCTGGTGCATCGGCAATCGGGATTGCATCTACATGGTATGTGTGGCCATGGGTGATTGTTGATTGTTGGAGGAAAGGGATGGGAACTCGGACAAGCATGAGTTCGAATATACTGTTAAGTACAGGTCTGTTGGGGACTGGGCAGCGAACTCCAGAGTGCTGGAGTTGGTTGGAGGGGATAGGGACTTTGGCTTCACCTTATGTGGTGCACCCTTGTCCAGTTCCATTGTCCCTAATTTACGAGGGGAGCAGAGCAGAGGTACAGAATGACTAGAGGTCAGAGGAGAGTCATCAAGACTCAAGCAAGAGAACTCATTGATGAGCTCAATGACGGAGGAGAGAACAGAGGACGGAAGTAAGTTGATATTCAAACTGAGGGGCTAAGACATATTACAGCAGGTTTATATATGGAGGTCAAAGTCCAAATGTAGTAAAGTCAGGGTTAGAGCAACAGAGGAAACAGAGTACTGCTGCTGTGCCAGTCAGTCGCGCAGCCGGAGCTGTGCGCCTTACCCTGAGCACTGCAGTGATGGAATGGAGACTAACTACGAAGAGAACAAAGGGAAATGTAACATAACGTACATGAGTGCAAGAAGTAAAGCAGATACGGAAAAGCAGAGGACATATGTAGTGGAAGAGCGGAGATGATGTACATGGAGGAGTGGAGGGGACTTAGTGAGAATTTGGGATATGACATATGCAAAGGAATCCCCAACAGATTGCCCAACATTTCTTATGGACTAAGAGAAGAGCAGCCCCCCCAGGAGGCTGAAGAAACTTGGGAAGAACGACAAGAACGATGAAGGCTAGAAAGGATAGCTAGAACCCTTCATCAGAACCAACCTCACTTCAACACCCCACCACTGCAAAGGACACCTCTTGTCACTGTGAGCAGTACCCCCACCCAGAAACTCCTCCTCCTCCCAGAATGAGAAGAGGATATGTCAGAATTAAAAGCCGGACTGCCGGATGAATTTAGTGGGGAACCTACCGATGCCAAATACTGGATCAGGGTGATGGATGCATATTTTGCTATGAATGCCACAAAGTACGATGACATCAAAAAGATCTATATCTCCTTGAACTGAATGTCCAAGGAAAGAGGAAAAGCCTATGCAGAAGTAGCATATGAGAAAATCGACAATGGAGAAATCCTGCCCAACTCACTCACATGGAAAGATTTCAAAACTGAGTTTCTTGTCACCTTTTCTGACAAAGAAAATTCTGCCAATGCTCAAAGGAAGCTCGGAATGATGAAAATGAAAGGAAGAGGACTTGATTTCATCAACCGATACAACACTGATTTCCGCCTTCTCATGGCCAAATCCCAGATCAAAGATGACAAAGCCTTGATCGAAGACTATATGAGAGTATTAGATCCTGCCATCACTGAACGAATCATCGGAATGGAAAAAGAGCCTGAAACAATCAAAGACTGGATCGACAAAGCCTTTGCCTTTGCTCGACAATAAGACCAGATTAAGGATATCCGGTCTGGATACAACTACAGAGAAAACCAGAGATCTGATGCAATGGATATAGATGCAATCCAGACCAGCCTAGGAAGAAGAATGCTATCACCAGAGGAACGAGCCCAATACATCAGGGAAAATAGATGCTTCATCTGCCACAAAGTAGGATGTTCTACCAGGAACCACCTCCAAACCAAAGCTCCACCACCCCATCCCCCTAGAAATCCTGCCAGGTTAAGGGAAGTGGTCACTAAGGAAGCCGATGAAATAGAGGAATACATAAAGAAACTTGAAACCTCAAAGAAGGTAGAATGAAAGGAAGTGTTGCAAGTTCTGAAAGAATGTTTCACTGAAGAAAGTGATGATGAAACAATAGCCAGGGTAGAAATGAAAGACCCCAGCTACACGGATTTTTAAAAAGGGGACACGAAGCAGCTAAGTGCCCCCCCAGATGACCTCTGTACTAGTATCTAGTGATCAAAAATCAATCCTCGTCCCAATATCACTTGAACACAGCAAAGGTCAACAAGCTGAAACCACTGCACTAATTGACTGTGGAGCCACTGGATCATTCATAAATCTTGACTTCGCTCACCGAAACAAACTTCCTCTCAAATGAATTCCCAGACCAATCCAAGCTATCAATGCAGATGGAACATCTAATCAAGCAGGCCTTATAAGATATCGAACCACCATCTCCTTTCTCATTGGAAATCATCAAAGAACCCAGAAATTCCACCTACTCCCTGCTAGCAAGGAAAACGTCATCCTCGGAATAAACTGGCTTCGGACACAGAACCCAGAAATAGACTGGACCACCGAAAGGGTAATCATCAGAACGGAATGAGTCATCTCTCACAGACTAAACTTTATTGAGGAAGATGAAAGAAGATATCTAATCAGGTACTTATGAAAAGATCCTGATTTAGAAATTCTTCACAACTACCAAACCCATTATGACACTAAAGAAAAATATGTCATGAAAACTACCCTGTCCACAGAAATCGAAATGAATAAAGAAAAAGAAAAGAAAGTTCTACTGAAGCACTACCAACAGTTTAAAGATGTATTTGAAGAAAATCCTCCAAACGTACTTCCCCCATCACAATCCTATGACCACACAATACAACTAAAAAATGGATTCCTCCCATGACAAGCCAAACCCTACCCTCTCTCTCTGCCCGAAAGAGAGGCATGCAGAAAGTTTGTTGACGAAAACTTGGCAAACAGAAGAATAAAACCATCCCAATCCCTCCAAGCAGCTCCTTTTTTCTTTGTGGATAAAAAGGATGGGAAGCTAAGACCTTGCCAAGATTATCAATATCTCAATGAGCACACAATAAAAAATGCCTATCCCTTGCCAAACATCCA
>JBBPMJ010000596.1:0-19912 GCA_038090255.1 Austroboletus niveus | reverse complement strand
TTAGTGGGGCGACACATCCTACTCAACTCCTGCCAAATGGAAGTGTCTATGAGCTTCCTTTCAACAAGACTATAGAATTAAGCTTCCCAAATCCTACCAATGCTCCTGGCGGTCCCGTTAGTACTACGAATCTAAAATATTATGTTATGCTAACATTGGGTCTTCAGCATCCTATTCATCTTCACGGTGTACGCACTCCTCATTATGCTTCCTTGTTTGTTGCTAACAAAGCAATGTTTTAGCATGTATTTAATGTCGTTAGGGTTGCGGGTAGCAACGCGACGAACTTCGTGAACCCTGTTCGGCGCGATGTGGTGTCCATTGGCTCCGACTCTACTGACAATGTGACGATCCGTTTCATCACTAATAACCCAGGGCCTTGGTTGCTTCACTGGTGAGTGACGGCTTCTCGACGAGTCCTATAACAAAGTGGGCTCATGTATTCTTAGTCATATCGATTGGCATCTGCACCAGTAATATCTTTTTCGTTGGCTTGGCCGTGATTTCAGAACTCACTCTTAATTCCCTCATCTAGTGGATTTGCTGTGGTCATGGCGGAGGCACGAAACCAAACAGTTACAGAACTGCAGCCAGTTATACCAGGTATGGGTTCACTATTGTGGTAGCGGTGATCGAGCAGAGATGTTAATAGATCTTTCAACATAGCGGATTGGTACTCGCTGTGCGCTGCACCCCTAAACCAAAAAATTGGAGGGGTTCCCGGATGATGAAGCGCACATGCATGATCTTGCTTCGTTTGGACTAAGGATTGCGCTCGTATGTAGAGGTACAAAAAAGACATTGAACTTGGTTGGTAATTTCTTGTGTTCTTTTAAATACAGCCCTTCCCTGATCAAAAAGGACACGTGCCCCTCGCTAAACCTATTTAACTTAACTCATTCACTTGGTTTTGTTACTATGATTCGTCGAGGTATACATTATTATTCGTATCCGCTGACTGGAGGATAGTAATCGACCATGGACTAGCAAATATATCTATCTTACTTCTCGTTTTCCGAGATTTGATGTTGAGGTCTATACTGTATTTATCTCCTCGTCACGGTTCTAACAAGGGCCTAGTTATATAACGCCTCTGCCTCTTTATTGTTGACTCAGAAGTTTAGTGTGCACCTTCGAGATCGGACCGAGCATGTCTGACGTTTTTTTCAACTGGCCAAGACGCGCATGGACAATACTGGAACGTCTTTGTTCGACGACGATTGCGACATGAGCTATTTCTCGAGCATCGACTTCTTCCAGCCTTTGAACGAGCTCAGAAATGCACATTTGCTACATAATTTGCGAACAACGAATGAGTTTTCGTTCAAGCCCCACAAGGTCCATGGTGATGACGCCCATGTTTTCCGTTTCGACAAGACAAAGTGCTCATAGCAACCTTGTCCTTTGAACGCTCACGGCGTCACCGTGCCTTGTCATGTAAATACAAGTGTATAATAGCATCAGAAAATTCACACCATACATCACATATATACGATCGAGGACTCACACAACACCTGAATCACCAGAAAGGAAGATCAAAACCAAGAACCCACCACAAACCCCTACCGATTCCGATACCCAAACCCTTCAAAATACCCCGAGTCGCGCATAAACGACGTCCAACGCTCGTCCAACCTCGACTCTTGTGTCACCAACCCAAGCTCGGTCAGTTCCGAGGGTGCCGCCGACGGCAGAGGTGCTTGCTGTTGCGCCTGAGACGACCGCGAATACTCATTGCCACTCGTAGGTCCGGACGACGAAGACGACACTGGCTCGTACGAATGATGCGCATGGTGGTGGTACCCGTTCGTCGTCGCGTACTCCGAGCCAAACCCAGGCGACGACGGCGACGACGACTGGCCCCACGAATACGATGCCGCGTGCTCGTGCGTCGCGCGGGACGCCGTCGTCGGCGGAGGCGGTACGGGCGGAGGCGGCAGCGCCTGCTGCGCGTGCGGGTGTAAGGCAGGATGATGCGTTGCGTAGGCATAGTGCGATCGTCGCGGGGGGCGCCACTGGGGCATAATCGGCGGCGGAACACCCGCGCTCGCACTAGAATACTCGCCGTGTCGAACCTGGTACAGCATCGATTCCCGCTCGGGGTGCCAGCGCTGGTCGTTCGACGACGTCGAAGAACCCTCTTCGCGTGGATACAGCTGTTGCGAGACAGAGGATGACTCGACGGCATTGTTTGGGTACGCGCCAAACCCAGACGTGCCTTCGGCAGCAACAGCAGAGGTGGACGGTCCGAGAACTGTTTCCTTGGCCTTGGGCAGCCGCCTCGTCGATACGAATCTTGTTCGTCCGGCAAAGATAGCCAGTTCGTCGTCCGCGTCGCACTCTTCGTTGACCGACCACTGTTGTCCAAGCTGTCCCGATGAGGGCTTCTCATTTTGACACGCTGCGAGTGCATTATGTCCCTTTTCACTCAGCTTGGTGAGGATGGGCTATAAGGAAGGCATCAACGACGCGCGCGATCAACGATAGCAAGACGCCTACCAGTGCTTTCGCTGCTCTACGACTATGTCCAGCGGCCTTTGCAAAGAGCACGCACGCCTCGTCCAGTTCCTTAATCGCATTGGACGCCAGCGGCGACCGAGGTCCACGTGTCACGATCGTTCCAAATACAATCTATCCCCCATCAGTCAATGCGACCCAAGCAAAAGAAACGAATTCACGAACCGCCGCCGAGAAACCATACGTCCACGTTGACCAGAACCGCTCGCAAATGCGCGGATACGCCGCATACTGTGCCCGGATCGTACGCAAAATCGTCGACGACGCCCGATACGTGGCCATAAACGATGGGGCAAATTGGCTCTTGAGCGGGTTTACCGGGTTTTCGATAATGGCTTGCGCGAACAAGCTGCGATGAATAGACAGCAAGACTACCAGCGGTGTTAACCCGTCCCAAAATAGGTAAAAATGAAAACGCAAACTCACTAACTTCTCGCGAGTGCGCCATGACGAACCGGCTCATGGACTCGGGTATTGGCAAATCTTCGGTGAAGAGGGTCGGCACGGGGGCAGCAAGCGACGAAGCGACATTCGCCACATGCTCCGGAACAGGAAACTCGCGCACTTTGCGATCTAGCTCCATGATGGTCCCGTAGCCGGGCATCTCTGCGTTCAAAATCTGTGCAGCCACTTCGGCCACGCATTCCGATGCAAAGCGGTACCCCCACGACTCGACTGTTCATCAGAAGCATTTTTAACAATCAGATGAGATAACAAGAATCAGGTGAGCTGATGAATCAAGACCACATGATCACGCACAGAGAGATGAAAGATCGCCGTCTTTTTTTTTCGCATCCCCGCCGCCTGGAAATCGGCAATCAATATAAGCCCTTGAGAAGCTTGGCGGTCTGCCTGTGCTAAGACTCTTTCGGTCGAACAAGTTAGCCTGGGAAGTTTCAAGCCCCTACGGCCTTTACCTACATGCCATGCGTCCGCCACAAAGAGATCCCAAAACAGAACACGGCGCCGTTGTACAATTTTTTCAGGTAAACCCCATCTCGTACTATCCCGATCTAACCCCACAAGCGAGCTCTATCAACTTTGGGTTTAATCTCGGTAGGATAGGGGATACTCACGTAGCCCAATCTGACAAAACAGAAAGTGAATAAATGCTAAATACGGGACATGTCCCAAAAAGATAAGACAGAGACACACAGTTTGGGACAAGTGTGCGGCTAGCACGATCAAGGACCATGTGGTTTCCATGCTCGTTTCTTTTGCCGACAATTCATTTCCGCTCATGGCGTTGTAAATACTCAGCATATGAAGCGCTTGAATAGTGACCAAAGACGGTTTCTCCAGTACAGATTGCAACGAAATCGCTGCGCGCGCAATCTGATGATAGTGCTCCGCCTCTGCATTCCCTGGTTCCTGCGATAGGTCCACGAGCGCACCAATGGCGAACACGAGAAAGAGCAACGCGAGTTCGTGGGCACTCTTGTTGTCGTCGGTCGCTTTGAGGGGTTCGTTGGAGTAGTATATTGGAAGGAGTTCTTCGACGATTTGATCCTTGGAAACGCCGTGGAACAACCAACCGGCCTGGTCGCAGTACGTTTGGGCGAGGTAGCTGGCACGTTCCCAATTGGGTAAACGCCCCTCGATTAATTCGCGAATGGCACCTGTCGGACCCATGGGCGCAAAGGGAAACGCATGCGAAAACATTCGGAGATCCTGGTGCAATTGAGGTCCCTCTAAATCCTTTGCCGACTCAGGCGGTGACGTGTCTGTACCGTCTGGCTGGGCCACGCTGTCTGACTAGCGATAACAACATAAACGTGACTGTCAAGCTTCAAGGGTCGGGGGAAAAAATAGACTTGCCATCAGGAGACACTAAAAAAAGGGCGGGAAAAGACAGGGGACGTCACCTTTCTAGGAAAGAAAGAATACATGGAAAGACGTACTTCGGATCCACCAGCAGGCCCAAAGAAACGTGATATCCCTTGGTCAGTGATGGAGAGCGTCCCAAACATGTCGAGCATTTCCGTCGACTGGCCGGTCACGACGGACTCTTCGGGCGGCGTACACGGCTCGTCGTCCTTGGGAAGCACGATGGGCTCGCGAAGGAGCGGGTGTATCTCTGTCGAATGCTGCGAGTGCAAGTCGCCCAGTGCATCTTCGAGTTGCCGGACCCGTTCGCTCATTTTGGCGATCCGGCGATGGAGATGCTCGGTGGCCGCGAGAACGAAGCTGACGTGTGGCGTATTAGAAGCTCTAAGATTGCCGGTCGTAAAAAAAGGAGAGGCGGATCGACGTACCGGGTGCCTTGACCAGTGGAAAGGCTACCTGTGACGAATTATTTGATGCGACGACTCGTGAGTGGGGAACGACCCACCGTTCGGACACAAGGCTGCACAGCCCCTCCTCTGCGTTGCGTGGGAGACATTGAACCACCAAACGACAAAGACGGAGTCAAGCGCTTACCTGGCATGACTGGCAGGGTATTTGCTTGTCACACTTAATCTTGAGCCTTGCGGAAAAGGTTGTCAGGTCGAGGCGCCGCATAATAAACATGCGCGGTGATCGCACCTCCTACACTCAGCGCACGAGATCTGGCCATTATTCCTCTTCTGCTCAACTTCGCGCGTGTGGCCGCCGTCGAATCGGTATTCGTCCATCTCTCTCCGGCTAGCCTTGCGCTTCAGCTTACCCTTGGTCGGTTCTGGTGGCATCGGACGAAGCTGAGCGTGAGTGGCGCTGTACTCGTCAAGCCGGGCTGCGCCTGGGAGGAAGTTAAATGGGTATTCCTTGGCCGGTGTGAAAGTCCGATGGCAAATGCCAGATCGACGACAAATTGTCAAAAGGCACGGAAAAAAAAAAGAAAGAAAGAGAAAAAGAAAGATAGGGACGGAGAAGATACAAATTGTGGTCGTCTCAAGTATCGTACGTCTCTTCTGCAGGGCCAACAGCTGTACACTAATTTCTTTGAATTGTTCTGGCACTTGCGTCCTAGGCGACATCCCACCGGGGATACGCCTAAGAATAGTCCCACAGCATCCGTGTCGTATCAGATTTCAGACCCAGCGGCAATTAGCAAAAAGCCAAGGTCGTTGGCGATAGGCCAGGCACCTCAAACACCAAACGGCGTCTGACACGACGCGATCCGTGCTTGTCATACTTATCAGCTCTTCTCACCCTGAATGCAGCAAGGGTTCTCCGGCACCTGTCATTCTAAGTACAGTTGCGAGCACCCAAACCTGTCCAGTTTCGAGGGCTTTTGCCGGTGGCGACAAGGGTTGTACCGTAAGCTCTGGAAGAACGGTATCCCCATCACCTCGGCTCGTTCCGTTCCAAAGCTGCGCTCCTACCCGAACGAGCCGCAATTGCTACCGCACACGCCATACTGCTCGGTCGTGGACCGCACGAGGGGTCCGCGCAACCCAACCATCGTTGCACGCCACCGACAGGTTCAGCACGTACTCGACATCCATTCATACGATCGAGAAACGTCGTCGGAATGGACGACACAACTCTCTCCCCGTCCAATCCAAACACGCCTCGGGCCTGCGCAACAGAACCTGACGTCAGTGCTGCGTACAAAGCCCTTGAGAGAGAAAAAATATCACCACGATCTCGCACGAATCGTGGAAAAGTCGCTATCGCGCAAAGGCGGTGACTATTAAAATGATGTCAGTATTTCAGTTAAGTAACTCGAGCGGCCGAAACGCTCTGGCAGAGATATCAAGAGCTCCACACGCGTTCCCTGGCGCAGAGGTCGCTTCGGATAATGCAGAAGAACAGGTGGTAAGAACGGAACACTAACGAGAGCGCTAGAAGACGGTGGGGGGTTTGAAAAGAAGGAGCCTCGCTGCTGGACCCAGCTATATGGGACCAGAAAGAGGTGTGAAATAACTTCTCATCCATGACCGCCGCAGCGTCGGAGTGCTATAATTTCCGAGGAATGAAAAAGTGGATTGGGTCCATGGATGGAATGACAGAAGAACCTACCAAAGTCTCCTGATACCTGGGCCACCCGAGTTACCTGCCCAGGGAAGTGACGACTGTGGAAGAGCATTTCGAATGAAACGGCGCAATGCGCGTAGCGAACATACCCATTTCCCCAACCTTCTCGAGTGTGGAGAGACATTCGAGAAGAACCATCGTGCCGGATATGGGGGGAAACCACCATCGGCTGTTGTGGCACATTTCACAACAAACAAAGCGGAGAGAGATCTCTCAGACATCAAAAGGAATTGCGAGCGGCGAGTCGATGGACCAATTCCCTCGGTTCCCCCCTCAACAGTTTTACCTTGTCGATCTACTCATACATAACGATGTCTCGCATTGAAAACGCCATCCAGCCATTATCAAGGAACGATAGCTGGATATCGCATCAGCTGCAACACATCCCATGCGGCAGATGCTGTGCTGTAATTGAATACGGCCGAGGAACAGAGTGGAGTGTTGTCAGCGAGCTGGTAAACGCGCACTGGCATGCGTGCCCAAAGAAGCCACATGAGATGGCAGGGTGCATGGCAGACACACCCACTTTTGTGTCCGACGTGGAGATCGTGTTACCTCCCCCAGCCCCCCCGAAGCCAGTTTGGAGCGCGTATCCAGTCGAGCCCATTCAAACTAACACCACTTGGATCTCTGTCGGATGTGAGAGGAAACGGAGGACTCTGGAGCAACGCAAGACGGAGCTCGAGCAAGACGAGTACGCGAAAAACGTGCGCACAAAGAGCGTCGTCTGCGGTGGATGTCACAAGGAAATCAGCCTCGACAAGAGGTCGCTGTATTATCCCGGACTGTGGCTCAAGCATAAAGGCAAGTGTCCCAGCATCGAGAAGCTCGAGGTCAGTCTGGGTTAGTAGGGCAGATGTCCGTACTGACCGGCTTGAAGCGCGCGAAGACGATGGCCCTCGAAGCACAGAACAACGGTATGCCGATATCGGGGCGAGCCAGACACAGGTCCGGGCTCCACGACGACCCAGGGTACCTGTCGAGCGATAGCGAAGATGAACGCGAGGACCTGCCGCAAGAGCCGTTCCCGAGTAAGTCGGTCGCGCGCACACGGTGATCGAGGTCTGACTCATGCGTAGTATTGAACGAAAGGTTCTTCTGGGCGCAACAGCAGAAACGCACTCAATGGACGTATCGATACGCTACCAAGGAAGAAATCGAGACGAACCTGTTTCGGGGGCAAGAAGTTGAGGCGTACAGTCGGTGGGGCGGGTACTACATGGAGGCGCAGCGGTGTCGGTTTGAGGTGCCGACGGCTAATTCAGGCCAACCAAGGAGCTGAGCAACTTGGTGTAGGAGGGAAAGGAGATTGATCTTATCCCGTCTAATCAAACTCTGAAAGAAAAAAAAAAAGTTCTGTCAGTTTCCATTCCACGCTCATGACACTGCGCCACATCCACCCAACGCCTTGAGGCTGCACAGCGTACATGAGGCGTTGAGGGTCGAGGGAGCTGCGCCCGCTGAAACACATCCTCGAACTCTACTCTAATATGTCTGAAAGACCTTACTTCGAGACAGTCCGAGTAAGCGACGTCTCTTTTTCCACTCGGAACGATCGTTATATATAATAGTGCCACCGCTAGTCATTCGCCAACGTGTCCATTGCAGAAGACGGAGTGGATACCGTGGCCTTTCTGGAAGCCTCGGACGGCCTTGTCAAGCTGTTTGGTACGCTTTCCATTACGTCCGCCCACACCCTTGCCTGATTTAGCGTCTCCACAGATTTACTAGGCTCTGGCATCTTCGGATTCGTCCAGGCAGACATTAAGGGCAACATTGAGGAACGTTGCTTTCTATTCGCGACCCTTTCCCCCTAAGACTTTTCTTCCCACCAGAGAAGTTACTTACTCTTATCTGTCTTTCGGGTTCTTGCAGGGTGTTCGGTCGCGCTATCGAGAGGTTTCACAGAATTCGACGACACTCGAGACGCTCGTCAGAAGCGAGACGTCTGAAGGTGCTCGTAATGGAACTGCTTGCCTCGTCCGTCTCACCCGGTGAGTGGCACGCCGTGTCTCATGCAAGGCATCTAAACAAAGCACGGACGCGGATCGGTTCAGCGGCCTCTTGTTCCTCTGCAAGGCATTGCAGAACATGCAGAGCGACCCATTCGTAGAGCTGCACGTCTGCTTCAAACGCTCCTACGACGAGGTGCTCAAGCACCACCACACCTTTGTCGTGCGCTCGTTGGCCGCCGTACGTCTTCGATTCATCTCCCCCCGCATTCTTCCGAGCTGTCGGGATGGGCGTCGTGGCTGACTGTCACATATACTTAGGTCGCGGTGAGAGCGGTTCCTTACCGCCGTGATTTCATCGCTCGCATCTCCCAAGGAGGTGACCAAGAGAAGTTTAGCACGGAACTGACCAAGTGGCTGAACGGGCTGGATAGTATCGTCCACCGGGTAAAGGCCTTCCTGGAAGAAGGGGGATATGGGAGGGTGTAGGTGGCGAATCGGACGAGTAATAGAACAGTGTGCACGTGGAGATGTCATTTCGTTTGAAACTCTTTTTACTCTCTAGTGGCACTTTGGCCAGCAACGCGGCGTACAATTGAGAGTCCGCGGAATTGGCTGCCTCCGCTCTACATATACAAACTAGGTGCGGTGAGTGTTCGATGGAGGCGGTTGTCCTATCGAATCACAATCTCCATCACTCTTCGTTGGCTTGATGGGAGGATCAGATGGCGTGTGACGAGTAGTAACGTGAGGACCCCAACTGAGACGTATGGAACTGTTCGCAGGAGCTTCTTGCCCGCCATTGTACTTATCTCGGATCGGATATGTCTTTTACAAAATAAATGGCGGTGCGACCGTGGACACACGATAATACACATTCCACTCTCGGAACAATGTCCCTATCAGATGTGACTGGGCGCAGAGACTAACTTTTTCGGTTTCTTAACAAATGAGAGAAAATATAAAAAAACAAACAAAGCAAAAAAAAAGGGTCGCACGATCGACGAATGCAGTGGCGTGACAGCACAAGACGTACAAAGTGCCCAGGAGATTAGGCAGACACCCGACGAGGGGTGCTGTGCGATTTAAAACTCAACCCTGGCGTTTAATAATCAGGGCACGGCGAACATGACACAGATAAAAACATAACAAGGTCCCACCTTCCGTAGAGAGTGGAACCGCGTGGAAGGTTGTGGCTAACCATAAAAGCAAATGTGATTTCCTGAGCTATATGTCAACGGCGATCAACTGAATACGACATGGAGGCAAGTTCCAGAGATGCGGTCGAGTGTTACCACTTTATTCGCCGCCATTGAGAAAAGAAGTTCACACGGAATTGAATAAGAAAAAAAACAAGGGACAACAAAAACAAAGCGGGGGAAACAAAAGAGGCTTGACCGGACATGCGTTCGATCCAAGGCGTGTTTGTTTCCAAGGGCCGTCCGAAATTGGTGTGATTCGAGTTTGATGAGCCATCGCACGCCCGGTGTATCCCGGCCGAAGCAGTGTCATATGAGACCTTGGAGGGTGATTGACACTGAAACGCGAGAGAACGAGCACGGTGGGGCACTTCACACCATGCGGTGGATTCCGGTCGAGCACGACATGAAACGAACACACATAGAGTTCCGTTTTAGAGCCGTGTGCTGCGAAAACAAACTGTATGTAAAAGAAGACGACATCAGACACACTAGGCAAGTGAGTCGCCGGGATGGCCTAGGGAGCGATCAGATCACGGCCGAACGCATCGCATAATGATAAAGAACGGAGAGATTGTACTGTGCTGGCGATGCTCACATTTGATATGGCACGTTTCTGGATATGCCGGTGGAGGACAGCTGTTGGCGAGAAAAACAGCTGGGAAGGGCAGACAAAGTTTCGCCCCGACAGCTACGGAAAAGGCATGTCCATGTGTTTCGAGGACGTTCCTGGATAATTAACGGTAAATGTTCTGCGGAGATTGAATATGTACGTGCGAATTATACCTTTTGGTTATGTTCTCGAAATCCCGGATCTGTGACATATTTTCCACTTGTTTCTGTAAATACTACGGCTTGGACCCGAACTAGCTGGACGCATATTAACCCCTTCTCTCTCTCCCTCTGTCGTTTATTTTTCTTTTCTTTTTTTCTACTTGGATATGGACGTGGACCATCCGTGCGCACTCTCCTCCCCGTTCACCGTCGATGTTGATCTGACCCGCAACGTGACCTGCAGTGTCGCCGCCGCGTTGGCCTCCCCCTCGTCCTCGTGCGCGTCATATTTTGATCCGTCTCCACGCGCACTCACCAGCCTGCCAGCAATCCCCGCAAGCGCAAGTCACCCCCCGCCCGTGATCTCTCCCCCGACATCGATCCAAAGCCCTCCGCACCGCCAAAGGGCGAGTATGAAACGGGGCGCGTCATATGCGAGGTTTGTGGCGAGGGTGTCTCTTTCCGAGATGAGGCGACCGGCGGCTTTACCTTGAAACATTGGGACGCTCATCGCCAGCAGTGGTATGTATCCTCCGTCTCTCCGTCGTATCTTCCTCCCATCCTTCTCCAGCGCCAACGCCACCCAGTCTGTCCCAGAGCCAGTCATATATACCCCAGAGAGCACCGCAGAGGCTCTTGCGAATCCTCCGCCAAAACGTCGCCGTGCTAAGCGGTCTGAGGAAGAGCGTATCGATTACTTGCGTGCTGATCCCTACGTTGCCCAATTCGAGGCCTATCGCGTCTTATGTGCTTCCTGTGACAAGTGGATTCGCCTCCGCCCCAATTCCACATATTGTTCCATTCCATGGGACGCTCACAGGAAGAGTTGCCTATCCAAGAAAATGTAAGTATATCGGTGGGTCCGGCTACCACCGAATTTCACATCATCACACAGTAATACCAAGAACAGCTATGGCCTAGAAGAGCGTAATTCCCTGCTATCCAAGGACCCTGATGTCCGCAAGTTCGACGCTGAACGTGTTCTCTGTAATATCTGCGACCAATGGATTCCAGTCAGCTCAGAAAATCATATGCAAACTGTGCAAAAGTGGCTGCATCACCGCTCCATCTGTCAGAAATATGGCCACTCAGCCGCATCCCCTAACCAATTAGAGCCTTCGTCCAGTTCTAGGTCCGTATCTCCCTTTTTCGTTCTTGTTTGTTCTCATGTCGAAGCATACTTAGGGCCCATGCCGACGATGCACCCTCCCGTCCTGCCGGTTCCGGTGAATTTAACGCTATTCATGCCGGTGGTTCGCGACATGTCTCGCAACCAATCGTAGATACCCCGCCGGCCGCTTCCAAGTCGGGTGGTGTCCCAGGCTCTCCCTCATCCTCGTTCAAGGACCTCACGCCAACGAGTTTTCCTCCCGCGCACGAGTCGCGCCGGCGCAACGCCGAACAACGCGCTGCCACCCTCAGGGCAGACGTGCTGGTCGGGGAGGTCGAGCCTAACAGAGTGTTTTGCACCCTGTGCAAGAAATGGGTTCAGCTTAGGCAAGACAGCTCGTACTGTGCCTACCCGTGGCTGCAGCACCGTGGAAAATGTCTAGCCAGGCAGTGCGTTTGTCTTTTTTTTTTCTCATACTTGGCCGTGTCTCATGTTAGTTTCAATATGTTACGTTGTGTGGTCCGACAACCTGGATTTAGTGAAAGACGGGCACATAAGGCCGCTCATGCAGCCGACGCCAGGGCCAAGGGCGGCCAACCTAGTACAGAGGACAGCCTAACCGACGACGACGCTTCCGCCGAGGACGAGCTCGACTCTGATCACGGTCCCACCGACGGTCCCGAATTCAGCCGTGTGGACGAGCGACCCAAGCTCAAGGCACCCGTCATCGAACCTCGGCTGTCTCCGCTCGCGCCGAAAAACCCGCGGTTGCTGGATGACAGACTCGGACTGTCCTGGACAGGAGCGGCCTCTTTGGATGCGACCAGCGGCAGTGCTTCTGTTCGGAAATCGCAGTCCACGCGTGCGATACGTCCCAAGGTCAAGTATGAGCCAGACGGGGTAACCTCGGTCGAACCTGGGTCGTCGGCAAGCAGGTTATCGCGGAGGCTTGCACTAGGCTTGGCGGACTTGGACACGGCGCATGGGCGGTACGTGATTCTTGTCTTTTTTATCCTCCCTCCTCTTCATTTTGTCCCCACTTTGTCCCATGGGTTCGACGTTCAAGTGACTGACTTTTTTTTTTTTTTGCTAGGATGAGTTTTGTCTTCTCCTCTATCGCTTACCTCTTTATGGTCACGTACGAATCGACGGACGACATGACCATCTCCTCGCTCCTGACATATCTCAACGCGGCGATGCCGCCGGATAAGCACGAAGATTTCGACACGGCCGAGGTCGCCAAGGCGGTCGCTGCGCTGTCGGACAGGGGCGACATCATTTTCGAAGGCGACACGCTGCGTCTTCCAGACTGAAGGAGCACCTTAATTTTTTTCTCTCCGGCAGACGACGGTCTTAAGCCACGTGCCCCAACCCAGCTCTCGTCCAGCCCTACACACTGCCAGACCGCTTATATCGCGCTCTGATATCTCTTGTGCTCTTTTTTTTCTTGAACGTTCCACGGTCTCTTTTTTTCACCTGGACGCTGTTTGCTTTCTCGCTCTCACCACGTGGTCCCCGCATTGTTATACCTTGCGTCTTTTTTGGACGATTTGTCCTTACTCTTGCACCCTTTTTTTGCTGTGTTGTATATCCTCACTCGAGCTTCCCGCGCGGGCAGGTCCTATTTTTGCTTTTGTTTTGCTTTTTTGGTCGGAGCGCTCACTCGTTCCCTTGTATAAAATCTGACTCGTAGTCTTGTGATATCACGCACACCACGCATCGTCGTTCGTACGTCTCGTCGCTAATGCACGTTTACATGCTCTTGTATAGTCCTAACCTGTCTAAAACCAACCCACGCACGTTTTGTATCAATGTCACCATCTTGTCTTTTTGTCTCGGGAACGTGAGCCGGTCGTCGGTGAACAAGTGTTGGGAAGATGATGGAAACGCTAGCACCGAATTCGTACTTTTAACTCGGGCATGTATCGCTTCAACGGCGCCTCTGTGCTTTTCTCTTGTTCACGACTGATGCTAATTCGGAGACTTGTGTACCCTGCCAAGAACAGGGCTTGATCGTTGCGCTGTGAAGAGAAAGTAAACCTATACCTGATCGATGACCACGGTTGCCTTGCCCTGTTTCTGTAACACATGAGAACGCGGACGAACCAAAAAAAAAGGAAGAAAAAAAACAAAATACGTAAAAGGAACAAGGGAAACAAAATAAAACCGACAGGGCGAGCCAATGTATAGAAAAAGAAAAGAGAAACGTAACGACAATGACTGAATGAAAAAGATGCACCACTCGCCGCGCGGGTCGCGAGGACTCGTCCTCTTCGTCGGCGAATAGGACGCGTTTCCCCGTTGCCACTGATGAGCCGTCATCTTCGAAGCTTGCGATGTCGTCGGTGTCTTCTCTGCAGAGTTTGGAAAACGTGGAGTAACCGGTCGATCGACTCGAATGACCGGGGATGGTGGAATTGGATGCGATTGAGCCATGAGTTGCGGCGGTCGAGGGGCCCTCGTGCCCAGAGCCGCGGATTTCCGACTGATTGCCGGTTGATGGAGCTGGCGGCTTGGTGGCGTTCACGGTTATGGAATTGCTTTGTTCGTCAACGCCTTTTGCGGATGTCGTCTTTTATTTTTGTATGTCCTATTCGCTTCAGCGGGAATGCCAAATCAAACCGCACTAACCTCATCATAGATCCGGCGGGCTAGGGCATTTTCCAGTTGCGATATCCTTGCCTCGTGCTGCTTAATAATATTGTCACGCTGCAAACAATTGAGTAAATGTCAGTTTCTCCGTTCACTAGTGCTTTTATCACGTACCCGTTTAATCTCGTTGACCTTCTCCACCATCTCACGATCGTGGATTGCTCTAGCCTTCTGCATCAACAGAGCAACCAAGGCCTTCTCGTTGTCATTCTACCGGCGGAAACTGTCATATGCTCAGACTAACAAGGGAAATGAAATGTACCAAATCATTGTTCTCGTATCGGTGGGAAATGGTGACAGCGCGCTCTGCTAATTTCTTTTCGGTTGCTTCTAACTCGGAGATGCGCTCCTGCAAGGCTGCTACGTCTTGCTCACGTTCGATACAAGGGGCTTCGGCCGCGGTGAGTCGTTTGGTCATTTCCTTCATATGATTGTCTTTCTGAGAAATCTCCTTCAGAAGTGACTCAATGTTGCTTTTCGCTTGCTGCATTTGACCAAGGGCTTCAATCTTGCCCGATCGCTCGGTCTCCAACAAGGCTTGGAACGCGCCCTCCTTGCGAGACTGCTCGATCTGAAGGCCTCGGAGCGATGTGCTACTCTCTTCAACATCCTTTTCTGCCTGGTCAACTCTGCGCTGCAGCACTTTGTTCTGCTCTTGGAGGTGGTTTAATTCCATCGACGTTTCCTTAAAGGAAAATCAGCGTGTTTGACGGCCTACACGGAACAGGGTACCAACGGCCACTTGGTGCTCTGCGGCGTAAATGCGGTCCTGCTCAAATGCCGCATCAAAGCCACTCAAGCAGAATAGTTCTATTCTCACCTGCAGTTCGCCAATGGTTTCCTTTGATGCTGCCAACGTTGCACGCTGATCGTCGAATCGTTCTTGTAGGACCTGCGAATATGGAAACGGAGGAAATACTCGGGCATGACTAAGTATCACTCACCTTCAAGGAGATCTGATATTCAGCGTTTCTGGGTACGATGAGCAAACGCAAATACTCTAACAACTTAGTAACAGGAGACTCTTACCTGCTGCGGTATGTATCAGCTTCATGTTTGACGTCATCAAGCAATTTCAGTTTATCCGCGAGAGTATTCCGCTCAATCAGCGTCCTTGCCATCTCGAAAGAGAGCGACTTTTCGCTGGCCTGTATCTCCACTAATTTGCATTCGAAGGTTTGAAGCTTCTCTTTGGCTTCAGCACGCTCTGAAAGGAGGCGCGACGCTTGTTGTGTCAAATTCATCTCAAGGCCTTTGGCAGACTCGAGCCGTCCCTGCAATTCATGATTATTATTCAACGCTTGGACTAGCTCTTCTTCTGCCCTCCGCGCGCTAGTCAAAAGGTCAGAAAAATAGTATCACCAATGGGCGATAGAGTTACCGTGCTTCAAGAGCCTTTACGTTTCCTTCTTGGAAGTCAATCGTATGGCGAAGGGCACGAAGTTTTGCGCCCTGTTCTTCATGAAGTTCTTCACGTGTAGTCATTCTGATGTGACGGTGATGCAGTGATATCCGAGAGGGTGGAATGGAAGGACGCACTCTTCCCTCATTGAGACTATTACGGACCGCGCTTCTTGCAACCTTAACGTAGTACACTTAAATTAGTGATGAGTCGTCGGTGGATAGTGCGGTGAATTTACTCCGTCTGTGCATGCGCCAGGTGCTGTTCCATTTCATAAACCTTGGCTGTAGCCTGCACTGATTCGTGCCTTTGTTCTTGTAAGTATCGCGTGACTTCCACCATTTGGTCGGCTTTTTGGCAATTGGCATCATGCACGTACGATGTTGGCACTCTCACCTGATTGGTGGATTTTAAGCGTGGTCGACTCTAATCGATTCTTGTCTGTTGTAGCCGCCTCCTCTAATTGCAGGATTTTGGCTCGTGCTTCAGCTAACTCGGTGCCCATAGTGTGCAGTTTATCACGAAGTAAGTCCGCCACCTGTTGGGCTGAGAAAATGATTGTCAGTCAGTGCAGCATCCTCGGCTAACCACGACCTACTCTTTGAAAGCTCGGAACGAAGATCACGCATGGTCTCTCTCGCCTTAGCAGTCAAAATGAGCCTACCATCGTCGTCGATAATTGACTCAAGGTCTGGTTTATGCTTTTGAATGGGAAAATGATGATGATGTTAGATAACAGGACCAACCTCGAAGACGAATCTGCGTGGTATCTCGCAAGGCTGTGAAGCTCTCCACAATAGCTTTAGCTTCTGAAAAAAATTGAGACGACTCCAAAGAAATTTTCAAGACGTCCAACTCGGATTTGAGTGCAGAGTGGCTGGTAATTCGGTCGGAAAGTACCAGGGGAAACGATTACCATGCCTCACTTTTTTGCTATTCTCTGGAGTGCTTCTCGATATTTTTCCGTCGCCTTCTTATAGGTAGCTTCTAGCTGAGAAAGACGGGTCGACAATGTCGTGTTTTCCTCATTCTTGGCCGCCAAACGCGATTGGAGTTGCGTTATATGCCCGCCCTATATCCAGAAAATCAAAATCAAATGGAAAACTTCTCAAAATATATACTCGTACGTATTGTTCCCCCGCATTATCCATGAACTCGCGGAACGTCGCAGCCATAACATTGGTTTCAATTTCATTTGTAGAAGGTGCCGGATTCGATTCTTTCGTGTTCATCGTGACAAATCTCTTGGTATGATCCCTAGAAGACAAAGCGGACGTTGTGAATGCACGTGAGTTCATTTCAGTTTCTGAGTATATGCGTCCAAAATTCCTTCAGTTGTACATGATAGTACACATACGCATAAACCCACCTATTAGCTCCTCTTTTGGCTGAGTAAGTGCGCCCTAGCGATTGGATAGCTCAGTTATATATATATGTAAAGGAACGGATGGACTTACTGTCGTTGGAAAACCAAGATTGTCATCTATGATCTCGGGTTCTGGCGTAATATGTGTTGGATAAGCCGAGGTTCCGTGGGACTCCATCAAGCGCGATGAGAAATGCTGGGAGGAACGATTGCTAAACCCCCTTTTGTGGCTGTTCTCAGGAATGTTCGCATTCGAGTTCGTTGCGAAATTGGACCCTTTGAGCGAGTTGCCAACTTGAAAAACAGCGCCATCGTGGTTCATGTCCTTTTTCATGGGTTGATGTGCAAACTTGTATGAGAACATGACGGCAGATTTTTTGTTTCCGTTGAAGTGACGATGATAACAGGTGTTGTTGTTTGCTGGAAGTTTGGCCGCGGTGCCCAAGCCGGATTTCATGGCAGCAAGTGAGCGCGTCGTATCAAGGCACGTGACTCACGTGACATATCACATTTCATCTTGCTCCAGAACTCAAAGATCTTTGTCCAACAACTTGCCTGTAAAAGTGTAAGTTCCCAGTTTGTGAATGTTCTAACTTCTGACTAACTATTCAGATGGGATGTGTTTCGGTTTCGTACAAATAAAACCTAAATCCTTAGCACATCCAATTTTGAGGTCGCTTCCTACGGTTTGCTGCTTGAAGATGATTTGCAAGCCGTTCAACGATTCGTGGCTGTGATTATGAGCCAAAATTTGACTGCTTCATGGCTAAGCAGGCCATGGTTATCGGGCAAAATTTAATTTCCGTCAGTGTCACTGCTATGGATTTAATGCGAGCTATTTTTCGATTTATTGACAACGACTGGTGGACGAGTTGTATGTCGAGCTCTAGGTGGATATTCTAACTTCATGATGGAGTCTAACTATCACCTATAACAGGAAGAGGGCAATGACTTTAAGCAAAATTGACTCAACGGGATGGCGGCGGACTTCTCAGGCTTGCCGTTTAGCGACGTCGGATTTTGGGTTCCACTGCGAGATAAACCAACATCAGTGAGTGCTGTGTCTGTACAGGACAGTGATATCGACAACAGATGATATGTAAATCTCGAAAGGCTGTACTCAGTACCTTCTCTCAAGAAACAGGAGAACCTGATATGATTATTTCCCATTTGGAGTTAACTTCCGTAGCATTGCACACTCACGGTGTGACCTCGTCTCTAGGTAACAGCCTGGGCCATATTGGTTTGAAACAACTACACGTGAAGTATTGATTATTTTTGGTTCTGAACAAAATCCGATGAATCTCTTCCAGGACTTGCCATCTCGGCGCAAATAATGTCAGGTCTATTCACACGCAATCACCTCGCTAACATATGGCATATAGTGGGTGTTTCAGGATCTTGTATGAGAGACTTTCACCTCTGTTGTCGGATATGCTTTCGGTATAAAAGAAACGAATGTGCTGAAGAGCCCATACCGGATCACGCTAGTTCTTACGTGGTTCCTAGATGCTTTCCTTGACTTTCCTTGCCCTCTCACTATTTTCCGTTTGCGATGCGTCGATGCACCATTCACGATCGTTGCGCTTGGACTATCCACAAGCACTCGGTGCTAGATCTGAAAATGTACTTGGTCCTGTGAGCGGATTTCAAGTCGCAAACAACTACATTGCGCCGGATGGGTACAACCGATCGTGCGTTGACGTTCTTGGTTGTCGTAAAAAGTGACTAAGATGTTTTGTAGAGCGGTTCTAGTCAATGGCATTTTTCCTGCACCATTAATTCAAGCGCAAAGGGTAAGGGTAACGATCATATATGTGCCATTTTCTTACGCCTTTCTAGGATGATACCTTTGCTGTCCAGGTTGACAATCGACTTACGGACGATACCATGCCTTTGGAAACTAGTATCGTGAGTGGTTATACACTCATTCTTTCAGTCGTACCCACTCACCTGCCACAGCATTGGCACGGGATTTTCCAGCGACGTTCCAACTATGCCGATGGTGTTCCATATGTCACCCAGTGCCCAATTGGTCAAAATGCGTCATTCGAATATACGTTCAAAGTCACCGGTCAGAGTGGAACATACTGGTATCACTCGCATTATTCAAATCAGTATTGCGACGGACTTCGAGGTCCATTGGTCATCTATGATTCCAGTGACCCTCTGGCAGATTTGTATGATGTGGATGATGGTAATTTACCGCGAAATTCATGACTGATCATTATCTTACAACTTCAAACAGAGAGTACGGTGATTACGCTGTCAGATTGGTAAGCGAAATCGTAGTAGCAGAGGATTTGCTGACGTGGATTTAGGTATCACATTCCTTCTATCGAGCTTGGCGAAATCTTCGGTGCGATTACTGCAAACGCGACCCTGATCAATGGCAGGGGGCGCTATTCTGGAGGTCCATCGGTCCCACTTTCGGTCGTTAACGTCACACATGGACTGCGATATCGGCTCCGCATCGTTTCCCTCTCTTGCGATCCTAACTACAACTTCACGATTGATGGTCACCGCATGACTGTCATCGAGGCCGATGGGAACGAAGTGGTCCCCATTGAAGTTGACTCCTTGCTTATTTTTGCTGGCCAGCGCTATTCTGTCGTTATCACAGCAAATCAGACGGTCGGCAACTATTGGATTCGTGCCTTGAGTTCCGCTACCAACGCCTCATTCGACAATGGTCAAAATATGGCCATCTTGCGATATGCAGGGGCGTCAGATGAAGATCCCGCGACATCAGCTTCGTACAACATCACGTTGGATGAAGTGAATCTTCATGCTCTTGTCAACCCAGGCGCACCTGGGGTCCCCGAAATTGGAAAAGCGGATGTCAATATTCAACTTGCCCCGGGATTCAACAGTTCGGGTTATTTCTCATTCAACAGTGTGCCCTATATCGACCCCTCAGTTCCTGTGCTTCTTCAAATTCTTAGTGGGGCGACACATCCTACTCAACTCCTGCCAAAT
>JBBPMJ010000595.1:0-19934 GCA_038090255.1 Austroboletus niveus | reverse complement strand
CTGAAAAAAGAGCACCATCATCTTGAGAAAAGCGCGGCGGGACTGAGAAAAGCACGGCGTGACTGAGAAAAGTGTGGCGTGACTGAAAAAAGCGCGGCGGGAATATTTGTGCAGATTTACCGCCATATCCTCAGAGTCCTCACCGCACGTCACAATAAAATTCGCGCTGGGCCGGGGCGTGCAGGAGAACTACCCATTTTCCAATCTCCGTAAAAAGACACAACAATAAAATACGAATTTACGATAACAGGTGCGCCTCTATCACTTATCATTAGATCCACGTGGGATCATGAAGGAACCGAAATAGGCGTCTAGGTCCTCAAGCGCTGTCGACGGAGTGATCGCCCCCACATACCCATCCGGCCGAACGACTACGAGCGTGATTTGCTTGGCATCGATACCAAATCGCTGGTATGCACCTCCGCCCTTGCTCCCCGTCACATCCATATCGTCAAGAAGGGCCCTGTGGCGCCGTGAGCCGATACATACAGGAACGAGAACGGCACTCACCGCGTCCAGTGAGGACGGAAAAAGGGGGGAACAATTAAGTGACTAATATCACCCTTTTTGTCCGCGGCGATCGTGATGATATCGAACACGGTCGATATATTTCCGTCTGTGCTGTAGCGACGCAAGAAGCTCGACGGGGTTTCCAACTCCTCTGCGAGCTTGTCCAGCTCCGTGATTCGCTCGTCTGTTAGGGTCCCCACGAAGAAGAGCAATTTGAAACGAACGTCTGCCGGAAGCATGTCCTGTACTTCGACCGGGTACCAATCGGCAGCACGAACGAGGATCTGAGGGAGCATTCTTTTCCCGACAATGAGGTTAGGTGCACATGTCTGATGTTTCGGACACACGATGGCAGATGGAGAATAATGAATCCCCACGCCGGTCGAAAAGGACGTGAACGTTCTAATAGACGTGTTCAGGGAGTATAGAGGTTACAGTCGGCGAGACACTCACCGCATGAAGCGTGGGTGGGACGCTTTTTCTTCCTCTGTTTGTAGTCCTGGCTTTTTGGACATGCGTGCCGTCACTTTCTTGTCATATTCTATCAATTCTTGTGCGAACTTTCTACGTTCATGTTCATACTATGAGAGTGTATACCGTGAGGTCAGAGGAGCAAGTTTTCGCAAAAACCTACTGTCTTCAAGAGCGATGGGCTTGACCATCCTCTGAGAACCTGCACGAGCTTCCACGCTGAAAGTAGTTCTAGTTTTCGGTCCAATGACGCCATAGTGGATATACATACCGAGGTTATGGCTATCATTGAAGCTGGCATTCATGCCCTGACCTAAACCATGCAAAAAAACATTTATAAAATTCTATGGACAAGTGAAAATTATCTGACCAGCTTTCGAGGAATGAGTGTGACACGCGTCTCCGGCAATGAAGACCCGATCCTTGGAAGAGTAGCTCGATGCTACACGTTGCCCAACTAGCAAGTTATTCTCGCGTTGAGACGAAGAGCAGAAAATGTCGGAAACATGGACGCACTGATGTAGACCGTCCACCACTCGATTTCCTTCGCCTTTAACTCGAATGGATGGAACATCTTCCTCGACATCTAGTAGTTATCCATTAATTCCACAGTCAAGTTTACTTCCTTTGCGAAGGTTCTCACCGAAAGTATTGCCTCTGGAGTAATCTTGCTCACGTCGGCTTTTCCAGTCAACGGATCGGTGACATCCTCGTTTGACAGTTGGATGTACAACCTGATGATATCGCCCTCACGTGGAATGAGCAAGCATGTGCCATTCATTGAATGGATATGGGTGAGGTGACGAATGTCCGGAAAGTTTGTATCCGGTATCATGTCAATGACACCCCAGACGAAGTCTGTCCGACTCATCAGATAGTACATATACGATATGAACTACCACATTACCAGTCTTCTCGCCCTCCATCTTGATTCCTAGTGACTTTCGGACCCACGAGTGTGCTCCTATAGAACATGAGCCTTAGGCTCGCGCATAAGTATGGAGAGACTCGCCATCTGATCCAAGGACGTATTTGGCATGCACAATTTCTGACTTGTCTTCGCCGTCAGTCGCATCTAGACATTCCAGGGTAACCTAACGTGACCATTTGAACAAAGGAAAGGGATAAGAGTTTAGTTAGCGCTACCTTCACTGGGTGTGACGAAGAGCTTGACAGTTCGTCATCAGCTTCTGAAATTTCAATAGTGGACGGTTGTCTGGATCGTTCAACTTCTATTCCGTGATCCTCCATCGAATCAAGAAATATAGCTTCGATTGATCCTTGGTGGAGCGTAACCTGTACGCCGGTCTATGAATAAACAAATTTGAACGGAGATGGGAACCATACCTGGAATGGATAGCGTGCCGTTGGCGCACTGGAATCAAAAATACGATCTGTACACTTCCAGGGGGTCATGTGTCACATGTCAACAGTCATCGACATCGCAAAACTGGGAATAACCATACCTCAATCTCTCCATTAGAGTTAGAGTTGTAGAATGCCTTTACAGGTAAGGCTCGTCAGAACATAAATATATATATCGACCTTTATGGACAAGGTAGTCGCCACGTACACTGCCATGCATCTGGTTTCCTTCTCGGATCAGACGTTCAGCGAGTCCATAGCTCTTTTGCTCAAATGTGAGAGGGAATAAAAAACGACAAAAGGAATCGCAGCAAACCTGCAATACTTCGATGGACCTTGGTTGAACACCATCCGCTTGGCCTGTCGAGACCTTTGTAGGGCTGAAAGGTTAGTCAGTACTTTGATGTCGGTGATGAGGAGTGTCCATTACCGTTTATCAATTATCCTCACGTCTATGCCTGCCGTTGCAAGGGCATTGGCACACATAAGTCCTGCAGGACCAGCTCCAACGATCAAAACGTCGACGCGACTTTCCAAAGGCATGATAGGTGATGTTAATGTTGACGAAGAAGTTTTTTGAGCACTCTGTCCCCTTGCTGCTCCTTTTTATATCCATAGACTGAGTCGACTACTTCATTGAATACCGAAGCTTACCACATTTACTGCCGCGGATAGCTGTATGGGTCGATGACGTTCAAGCAATGCATGGTGGTTTGCTGGACAAATATTGCTTTTTAGGGCATATCAGCCGTCTTTCGACCGATTTCCGAGATAGGCGCACGTTGAATGGGGGTGCGCAGAGCAGTATGCACTGGCCCGGATAAATTACCAAGACGTTCAGTGTCTGCTTACTGCGTTGCTGCTCTGATCGTTAGTGCGGTATCATAACAGATTCCCTGTGTGATGAACACCATGTCACGGCTGTCAGAGACGAAAAACGAGCATTAACGACGGATGTAACAGTGTGATATCATTTTTTACCGACCTCGGTTCCACAATTGCGTCACGACGACCTAGTATGAAGGATGAGAAACGAGACGGAAAAAGAACTGGGGCAATTTGGGTGCCTCATATTCGTGTCCGAATGTCGCATGACTTGGCAAGTTGGTGGACAGCTGGCTCCACTTTGCTCCACTGCGAACAGTTTGAAATACCTATCAAAAATAGAAACGTAGAATCCCGGTGGGTACCGCTACAGCCCACTAGGAGCCTAATTTGGGGCGGAAGGACACGGGTTCACAAGCAAGCGCTGAAAAAAAGAAACACTTGTGAGCCTGAAAACGTTCGGTGTTTGAACGGACCATTGCAATATTGCCAAAGTCAATCGCCATCGATGCATCGGAGTAGTACTGAGTGAATGAAGAGCCGAAGCATCCCTCGCTCCGCCTCATTTTACTCTAAATAAATTAAAGTCAGTGATCAAGTTGCTATTAAGTACATTGAAAAATGATGTGCCCCATATGGTTTGAACCTTCAATAGTTATTATATCACCGAACTTCAATGCTGTGGCTCAGGTCTTACTGGAACTATGTTCGAGTGTTAAAGCCGACGTGAACCTCCGAGGAGACTCACAAGTCGCTTGTGCAAGGCTTCTGCACATTTTTTTCACGCCCTTGGTGTTCGCCGGATTATTGTAGTATCAAGTTGTGTTCGCCGGCCGATTACTCAGTCGACTTAGTAGCGGAGCACACGCCGCCGATCGATGCTTGACTCAACCTATAACTCTACTACTCTTTGTCGCCGCACAAATTCAATGTCCCAACCAAGCACCTCAACGCTGCTTCCTGCCGTAGAAACGATCACATACACCATCGCTGGCTGCCCAGAACACAGCGGACACTATGTCGCCGAAAACATCCTCGTCGATCGTCCACAAGACCAATCGAGTCGCTGGAGCGGACCGCAGCAGGCCCCAAACACGAAACAGTGGATATTGCTCCGTCTGGAAACGTTGAGCGTCATCAGTTGAGTGTCCGTTTTTTTGTCCTCTTTGTCGTACGCGCCCCGTTCGGCTCTGTGGCGGTGGTCGTTTTGTGCCGTGGAATGTGCTGAGGCTGAGCTCTGGTTGTGTTTAGAAACGATCACGTTTGGAAAGGTGCGCTCGGGATCCTCTGGCGACCGTGCTGCACTTACGCGAGTCCGTCTTTTTGGCGTCCTTATCCACAGTTTCAGAGAAGTACGCCAATGCTCGCACTATCTCTATTCCTCCCTCTGAACGACGCGCGTCCCCAGAACATCCATGTAACATGAAAGAGTTCAAGATCTATGTCGGTCTCAACCCAGACCACATGATTCAAGTCCTACACGCTGGCCTCCGAGATGATCCTATTCCAGAGACGTTTCCGATCACGCACATAAACAAGAGCGGCATACCATTTCCTATGCGATTCATCAAGATCATACCAGTCTCGTGAGTATGCGCATTGCATGCGTATCTCCGTCCCCGCCATCCTGACCCCCCGCTCGTGGGTGTACACAGGGCACATGGACAGAGCTTTCATATCTCTATTTGGCACGTTTCTGTCACAGGTATTACGGAACCATCATATGTAGAACCCGTACGAGCCCGTTATGAAGAGGTGGGTGTCTGATCCTCATTACGTCCGGCGATTTAGACGCGGTACTTACGAATGTACGAGCGTGTAGCACCGCGAAACTGTTGTCCTTCGACAAATTCTCGAGCATCTACGCGAACGGCGGCTCCTAACCTCCTGCCAAACCATCCTCGCCCGTTCGCAAATCCAATTTGAACACCCCATGGTGACATCGTTGCACACCACCCTCGTTCTCCAGGGAAAATGGGATGCCGCAGAGGCGTTCCTCAGTGAAGCCTCGTCCGCTGGTCTCTTTCAGTCCTACCTCCAATCCTGTCAACCGCACGCCCAGTGGCGGCGTTTGCACGGCGTCGATGCAGACGGTGATGCACCTTCCAAGCGCGGTGGACACGCCATGTGCATCGATCCCGACAACGGGCACGTCTACCTCTTTGGTGGCTGGGACGGACACAAATCCCTCGACGACTTCTGGGTGTACGATATCCGCAGCGAGCGATGGCGCATTATCAGCCACAACACAGCGCTCGAAAAGAACGGGCCAATCGCTCGCAGCTGTCATAAGATGGTGTTCGACACCAAGTCGGGGTGTATTTACCTGTTGGGGAGGCTCGGAGACGTGGACATGACGGCCACGAGGCCTGAAGACGAAGAGGCGCTCAGACGGGCTGGTGAACGTCCCGGTGGAAGGGGGTCGACGGCGTATTGTTCCGAGTTTTATCGGTATCATACGAGGGGGTTGGATGTGGGAAAGTGGGATTTGTTGTCCTTTGACACTGCGGTAAACATCTCTTTCGCCGGACCATGTGCATGAACGCTTATGTACGTGTACAGATTTCCGGAGGCCCACCGTTGATATTCGATCATCAAATGGTAATGGATTCCGAAGCACAGGTCCTTTATGTCTCTGGCGGCCGGGTAGTCGATGGGGATTGGAATTCTCTAAAATATTCGGGGTTGTACAGCTACAGCGTTCGGACGAGTAAATGGAAGCTGCTTCAGTGAGTCACGGAGAATCAGAGCCTTGCATCGTGACACTCACGCAGCCATCTGAAACTCCACAGACCTGTCCACTCTCAGCCCTCTCCGACCCCAATTGTTTTTCAACCTACGCTCTTGCCCCGCTTTGGGCACTCGATGGTGCTCGACCCGTCTTCGCACACGCTCTTCATTTTTGCGGGCCAGCGCGACGACAAATACTTGTCGGACATGTATGCGTACGACATTGCGAGCAATTTGGTGACGGAGCTGTATAACAACTTTAGCACGAGCGGCGGGCCAGACGCATGCTTTACCCAACGAGCGGTGATCGACCACAAGTTGAAGGAGATTTACGTGTGCGTAGATTCCTGAGACTCTAGGTGGATGTTGACGCGACTCGTCTTGTCTAGGTTTTGTGGACTCACACGGGCACAACAGTCGTCTGCGCTCACCGTACTGCGTGCGGATACCCCGAACTGGGTGTACCAATACACAAATCCCTCTCGACCTGGTAAATGGACGCAGATCCTGGCCATGCTCGACGCCGAGGATCATGACGATGGCGACGAACGTGGTAAAGAACGGGGGGAGACGGAGCAGGGGGAGCTATCAGCGCCAGTGCCTCGATATGCACACCAGGTGGTGTATGATGAGCGGACGAAAAAGGTGTATATGCATGGTGGGAATGCGGGTGAGACACGGGTACCGAGTCAGGAAAAGGAGAGCGAGGCAGCGAGGACAGGGAGCGGGGCGGATACGAGAGGTGAGACAGAGGGAAATGGTGTGGGAACGGGTGGGAATAGGAACGACACCGACGATGGGAACGGCAGCGGGAATAGGACAGGGGGTGATGAGAGATCAAAGCCGGGATTAGCAGAAACGAGGCTGGATGATTTCTGGGTGATGGATCTCATTAGGTGCGTTGGCTCTCTTCGGTCAGAGGACGGGTTCTAACTCATACATGTAGAGCTTCTCCGGAAGAAGTCATACGAAAGGCCAAGTATCTTATTCGGAGACAACGGTACGGACATTCGACACGTTCCAAGGAGATCGCTTACTTACGCCTGATCACAGCTTCTGCGAAATGTGCGAAGAACTGCCTGCAGTGAAGGCGCTACGGTACCTTCAAACGGAAGTCTCTGACGTCGTGGACCACAACAATCCCGAAGAGGCGAGCGTATTTCGATCGTTGCTCACGCACTTGTTGTCACCCAGTGCATTTCTTGGCGCGCAGCAAATGCCTCCGCCCGTCGTCGAGGTGGTTGATGTGGAAGAGGAACCTCCCAAGAAGCGGTCACGCCCCGATACGCCGGACGAAGTATGGACGAACGTGATCGAGGGGGAGGACGAGAATCTCTCGTCTAGCTCGTCCTCGCTTCCACCTGGTATAACCGCTGCCGAATCCGAATCGACATCGGCGTTCCCTGTGCGTGCTTCGACACCTACGCCTGCCAAACGGGCCTGGGGAGTGTTGAACATGGAGGAAGACCCAGAAGAACACAAGTTGCGTGGCGAGGGCGTGAAACCGATTTCGGCAGAGCGGTTTCGTCAACGGACAGGGGTGTTTGATAGTCTGTTGGCATTCATGGGGGAGGAGGTGAAACAACGCAAAAGGTCATTGTTGGATTTGGTGGACACGGAGGACGGACTGTAGTTTGGATTTGGATCGGGTTCTCTCTTGGATTATCGATTATCAGCCATGTGCTATCATGTATGTGTATGGCTGTATCGCGATTCATGCGTCGGGACGGTACACGTCGATTCATACATTTTTTTTACTCGTCCAGGTTGATCGCGCGCCCAAACTTGGCGTACAATACGACCTTGAGCTCCTTCATCCCTTTTTCGCACTGGTCTGCGACGGTGGTCAGATCGACAAGCTGGGTCGCGATGTCGGCCTGGTCTCTTTCGAGACGGTTGAGGGCGCGGGGTTGGGGAAGGTGCAGAAAGGATTCGCCGATCTTGTATCTGCAGAGACGGATGAGTTAACGGCTGGAATGGAGAGACATGCGTGTACAAAACGGTCTGGTCTTCGTCTGTGAGCTCAAGCTCGGTCGCGAGATCGTCGAGGGCTTCTTTTTCTTGCTGTGAGAGGGTCATCGGCAGTCCACCCACGATCGTGGGTCCTACCTTGAGCGCTTCGAGTCTGTCTTCGATGCCACGTAGGCGCGTATTCAGCTTGGAAAACGTGTTGATGCGTTGTTGGTCCTCTATCGACGAGGTCAGTTGTGGGGTCGGGGGTGCGCGTGATGACATACCCCAGGTGACCTCGGCGGCGTCGTCGTTCTCTTCTTCCTCTGCCAACTAGATGTTGGATGTGTCGGTGCGGCCATTTATGTTATCGGATGCGAGTGTACCGACCATACGAAGATTGTTCATTTTGATTGATTGTTAGTTGATGGAGCGGTTAGATGTGAACGTGGCACCAGGTTCAACGGTGTCATTTTACCCACGACGATGGATCCGCAGGCTTAGCACTGCCCGCTCTTGCCACCTGCCCTTTTTTATCGCGACCCAGTCTGGTGCCGTCCACGTCTCTTCTGTGTTAAGAAACCCAACGACACTCTCGGTTTTTCATGGAAAACGTTGTCGCATCACTTTCGGAGCAAGCGCTTCTGACTACCGCGTTCCTCCGGGTGTGGTGGATCGAAGGCACGCGCACGCCGTTTGAAGCACTCAAGACGGCCCTCTTCGTGTATGTGTTCGCGGTGCAGGTCTCCCGGTTGTATCACCATGTGTACGCGCGGGGCGTCAGGCGGAGCATCGCCGACATCTACGTCTGGGCGTCCAAGGTAATCCCACGTACGCTACGCATTTAGCAAGACCTGTCTGACGTCGTTCCAGAAAGTATTGTCGCTCGTCATGAAGCTCCCCGCGGCACAGAAGAAGTTGCGAGAGGAGCTGGGTAAAGTCAAGGTCGACCTCGAAGAAAAGCTCGTCCCCAAAGGAAACGTCATCGCCCGGAACCTCGTACTCCCCGCCCAAGGCAGGTCTGCCGAGTGGATCGTCGAGGAGATGGCTCGGATGGACAAGGTCCTCGGTGGACACACCGACTGGCGAGAGGGCAAGCTATCGGGCGCCGTTTACCGTACGTGATGCGGCGTTTCTCGCATACATGCGACTCATTGTGAGCGGCAGACGGGGGAGAGGACCTCTCCAAGGTGCTCGTCGCCGCGTTCGAGCGGTACGCTGTCTCGAATCCGCTTCACCCGGACGTTTTCCCGGCAGTTCGGAAGATGGAGGCCGAGATCGTCGCCATGTGCCTGAGGATGTACAACAATCCTGATGGCGCGGGTACGATGACGTCTGGTGGTACCGAGTCAATCGTGATGGCCATCAAGATGTACAGGGACTGGGCGCGAGACGTCAAGGGCATCACGGCACCCGAGATGTGAGCGCTTTTTCGTGCTCGTCTTGTGATGTGCTGACGACGTCGTTGTCAGGATAGTTCCCGTGACTGCACACGCTGCGTTTGACAAGGGTGCCTCGTACATGGGCGTCAAGCTGCACGAGGTCCCTGTCGACCCTGTCACTCGTCGGGTCAGTCTCAGGCACGTGCGCAGAGCCATGTGCGTTTCATTTTCTTTGTCTCGTGATGTGGTCACCTGACTCTTCACCAGCAACGGCAACACCATCCTCGTCCGTCCCTTCTTCCTTTTTTGACCCGCCCACTCATCTCTGCTTAAGCTCGTCGGCTCTGCCATCAACTTTCCCGACGGCAACCAGGACGACATCGTCGCCCTCGGTGCCCTCGCCGCGAAATATAACACTGGTCTTCACGTCGACTGCTGTCTCGGATCCTTTATCGTTCCCTTTCTCGAAGAGGCCGGTCTTGCAGATGGCGAAAACGGTCGTTACAAGTTGACTCCGTTTGATTTCCGCGTCCGCGGCGTGACCAGCATCAGCTGTGATACCCACAAGGTCTGTCTGTATGCGCATATATCCAGGTGTTACTGACGTGTCTTGCGTGCTAGTATGGATTTGCACCTAAGGTGAGCAAGACGCACTTATAGGGCGATTTTTCAGTTGAACGTGTTCTAGGGATCTTCCGTAATCATGTACCGGAATGCTGCACTTCGAAGATACCAGTACTATGTCACGCCAAACTGGACTGGTATGTTTTCTGATGTTGTATCCTGTTGCCGATTGAATGTGTGTGCTGTTAGGCGGCGTATATGCGAGCCCAAGTTTGTCTGGATCAAGGTGGGATTCTTGATCATGGTAACATGTTGGTATCTAATGTGGTATATGCATTTCGTAGACCTGGTGCTTTAATTGCTGGCACGTGGGCTGCGATGCAATACATGGGATCAGAGTACGTCTCTTACAATCTTGCTATCTACCCAGAATCGGACCTTTCTCTTGTAGCGGTTACCTCCAATCCTGCCGAGACATTGTTACCTGCGCTCGACATATTGCCAATACCGTCAGCAGCTCGATCCCTGAACTGTACATCCTTGGTTCTCCGCCTGCTTCAGTTGTCGCCTTTGCTGCCAAAGACGCATCGTTGAACATCTACGAAGTTGGGGATAGAATGTCCAAGAAGGGATGGCACTTGAATGCCTTGAGCGGTCCTGCTGCGGTGCATATCGCGTGTACGGTACGTCGCGTTTCGCTACTCTTTTTGCTTGCATTTACCCGTTTGTTTTGCCTTGATCGCGAATCTCGTGGCGATGGTTCGGGTATCTTGATGATCTGACTTGTAGCGCTTGACGTTGCCTGTCGTGGATACGTTCATCTCAGATCTCAAGGCCTCTGTCGCAGAGGCGAAACAGGCACCAGAGGGTAAGGGCACGATGGTGGCATTGTATGGTACGTGCCCAAGTTGTCTCCCCTTTTCTCACACTCGATACGGCAAATGCATGTTGCTACTTGGTTTGGGGGGATGGCTTGTCTTTTTTACAAAATTTTACGTGTGATAGCTGACAACGTTCGCTGTAGGTCTCGGAAGTTCGAGCGCCGTGGGACCGACGATCGTCGAAGAAGTGGCGAGCATGTTTGTGGATACGCTGTACAAGGCGTGATTGGAACGATACTGTCTCAGCGTTGGTCGGATGGGGATGAAAGTGTTGGTTATGCCATCTATCGAACTCTTTTAATTGTTCTAACGTATGTCCCTTCTGCCGTTGGATATATGTGGTGGATGGGATCGAGTGACTTGGTGATGGAGTGGTGTTCCCTTTGCTACTTCACTGTTCTGCTACTCTGGTTAGTTGAAGGTTTCTAACACCGAGGTGTCAGTGGACAATGTTTTCCATCGTAGCCGCAGCGCGGACAGCTTCTCGTGATCGACATCTGCGTAGGTATCTGTCCCATCGAACGGAAGCAAGGAATTAATATTTAGGGTATTCAAATAAGCTACAGCTGGGCCTTTAACCCTAGCTAAACCCTAGCTGCGACATGTCCAGTTCCAGAGGATTCAACCTCCGCCCGCACTTCGGGGCCCGTTGGTAGATCTTTACTCCAAAGTCTATTCCGAGTGCACATAATATTTTTGTTATGGTATAACTAAGTGACAATGTTTGGGAAATGCTCAAAAAGCATCCCACAGGCACATCATGCCCACCATGTCCTCCGTGCTCCGTGCACATCTCCTTGACATCCTCCACAAACAGAGAGAACTTGAAGCTGTTACAGATCAATGGGCAGAACAGATCAGCACAGCTCTTGACAGCAGTAGCAGCAGATCAGACTCACTCACAGATGAAGATGAATGGGTTGATGTCTCATCTGAAGATAGTCCAATAATCCTTTCCCTGATCTCACCCAATTCCTCTGTGATTTCACCAATGCTTTCTGATATGATGTTAACAATGGAGAAAGTGGATGCATCATACAGAGACATGCTTGCATCTATTGATGCTCTTGAGAATGATGTTCTTACAGCATGTGTTCTGCAGCACCCAGAAGAAAAAATGATGTGTGTATCTCAATTGCCACTTCTTCTGAACATTGACCTCACCTATTCCACAAAAAATTATGCATTGACCCCCAAATTTTGGATGATATTCTGGATGAGATTTTGGATCACCCCACATTCCAAAACTGCTCCAACAAGCAGCAGTTGCCTATATCCATACAACTTGCCATTTTTTTTTGCTTGTGTGGGCCACTATGGAAATGCATGCTCACCATAAAATATAGCACAATGGGCAGGAGTTGTTGTTACACACTACTATAGCTTAGGGTTTATGAACTACATACATGTTGGTAAAAAGACTGAAAGGTGGGTGAGTGAACTATGAGGTAGTTACCTGCAAGTCCGGGCCACTGGAAGTTGTCTGTGTGATGTGGGGAGCGAATAGGTTTGCCCCAGAGGGAGTCTAGAAGCAAGGGAATAAAACCTGGGTGAAGTCAAGGGTGTAACCAATTGGTCTAATAGAAGACTGCTTAGGTGGTCTTTGGAAGTCCAGAAGTCCAGAGTGCAAGTGTCAGTTGTAAAAGTGTGTAGATGATGCAGGACTGGCAGTTCAGTCTTAGGAATGGTAAGAATGGTAGAGGGAGACAGTCCCAGTGGTGTATGGTGTGAGCCAAATGGTAGCTGTCATTACAAAATGATGAGTACAAAATTTTATAGTCCAGGTATGCCTGAACTCTACATATGAAACTGAAAGTTTAAATAGAGTTGTGATGGAAGTTCATCAAATGGTGACAAGATGAGAAGCAGGGAGATACTGACCCATTGGGACAGAGATGAAACTTCTCACCTCAGGCCGATAAGACCAAAACATCAGTGATGTTTGATACTCACAACCGCATGACTACATATCACCAAAATAGAAGCAAAACAAGGAAAAGGAGGACACAAAGATAGAGAGGTTAGGAAAGCTGAAGACCACTATCTATATGACCCCAAAGCCCGGTGGTCTTCAGGAAGATCACTAGTCTGGAGTCAAGTGGTCATGTTGTGTAAGAAACGAAAGAAACAACCCGGACTTTTGGAAGACCACTATTCCAGAAGACCACTTCCTCATTGAACATGTCTAGGTATGAGTCCTTGGAGTATGAGACATCTAAATAGTTTGAAAGAGGTTCATAGAAAATGTCAATATTGAAGAATATCTGTATAAAGGTGCACCAGTCTCCATATCAGGATCATGTTAAGTCTGTGCTGGGATCTGGGTATGTGACTCCAAAGCACCAGAGTTGTATGTATGGTAGTTGGAGTAATGTTGGCTTCACCTTATGTGATTTGTCCTTGTCTAAGTACAATGTCACTAATTTACAGATGGAGCAGACTAGAGGTCTGAAGGGTCAGAGGGTCAGAGGTGAGTTGTAAAGACTCAGACTGTTATGCTTGATGTAGTCGGAGCATGGCCTGCAGAAGTTCGAGGGCTTACTGTCGCTATACAGCAGACAGGATTGAGAGGGCCTGACAAGGGGGTTCCTTGACAGGGAGACTAGAGACCATTGTAGGACTAACAATGGGTTGAGGGGGTCTGAAAAGGGTCATCCTTGACAGAGATTCTGAGAACCATTGAGGATTGTGAAATCAACAGGTCTAGGGATGTTGCAGGACTAGTGACAGATCAAAGGATATGAAGGGAGCATCCACTCAACAGTAGAATGAGGACTGAGGAACCAAGGGTAACCAAGATACTAGATAGATTGCAGGAGGTCAAAGATAGTGAATACACCTGAGTACCAAAGGTTTATATATACAAGCCAAATAGTTAAGGGTAGGCAAAAGAAAGAAAGTGAGTCAGTAATGGAAAGCAATGGAATTGCAAAGAATGCTGGAGTCACTAAGAACAGATGTGACAGCATTGGACAAACATTGGTAATACAACTGTGAATGAGTCATGCTAAATATGTAAGCAGTAATGAATCAATGAAGAGGGAAAAAATGACCCAAGTGGGGCTTAAACAGCGAGGGTCAAGGTTCTTTGGTGTACACAAGTAAGTGAAGATGAGGAAAAGAAAAGAGGGGCCCAATGAATTGTAACACAGACAAGAGAACACTGAGATTGTTAGAATTTGCTCAGTATTTCTACATATATGACAGATTTGGACATGAATATGAGGCCAGTAGTACATATATGAAACCAGGGTTGGCATTGGAAGACCTTAGAGTTTTCCTTGTCAATTCTAGGTGTGTATCTGAATAACTTGTATATTCTCTACTATATCTAATGAATGTTGATTTCAGTCACACTTGTGGTTTTATAGTGTGCTCATAATTGTTTGATCCCTGACATTAGGAAAACTCTCCAGTGAGCCTGCTCACCATATTTCCCTCATTGCTTCTTGTCAAGCATAGCTCCAGAACTCATTGAGTATCTATATCTTTCATCATTCCTCCACTCATCAATTCATATCACAGCTATAAGGGGAAACCCTATATCTATTGTCATTTTGCTGGTCCTCCCTTTCTCTACTGGTTACATGGTAAAAAGATTCTCCACTCCATCACAAAACTTCGTTGTCCCTCTTGCTATATTCAGTAAATGTTGTCTATGCCAATAGACCCTACACAAGTTCCTATCCCCACCACTCCCACTCCTATTATCACCAATGCCCTCAACCCTATCACCACACTCAAGTGAATCAAGAATGCCATGCACCAATTTAATGTGCAAATGGAATACCTTACCTGCCATGATGAAGAACATGACCAACAAAATCACAAACTTCTTACATGTGAAGAGGAACTCTGCACCCACATTTTTGCCTTTGAGTTGCAGCATGCCACATCCACTCAGGCCATGCCTTCCATAGCCCATCTGCCCTATGCCCCCAAGGTCTTGACTTTTGCCATGCATTCTTATTTTACAGGATCTAGAGATCAGATCCCCATGCCCCATGCAGTTCCAGCCACTTTCTACCCTGAGGTAAACTCTGAGCCTTGAGTCCACCACAGTTGGGACAACAAAGAACTGGAGGAGATTACACTGCACATCTGGCTTCCATTCTCTCGTCCAGCCCCTCCTGATCAGACTGTTACCACCACTTCCAAAAAGCATGCATTTGTAGCCAAGCTGTTTGATTTTAATGGTGACAAGGACAAGTTTTTGGATTGGCTGAGGGCCATCCAAATCTATGCATAAGGAAACCCAGACATCGCTGGTAATGAAGATAAAATCCTCATGGTGTTGTCATACATGAAAGAGGGAGCTACTGGACATGCCACTCAGAGATTTGTTGATACCAACTTCGATGATCTCACCTGCTGGACCTGGTCACAGTTTGAGCTGTGGTTAGATGAACATTTTAAACCTTGATTGATCATGCAACAGGTGCATGCAGAGTTAGAGAAACTTCATCAAGGTAGCAGATCGGTCAAGGAATTCTTCATGCATATGGAACATCTTGCCACTCAAGTGGGGTATTGACTAGATGATGTCAGTGCCTTTGTGGTTAGCATCATCTGATGAGGTATTCACAAGACCCAAGCTCATGGACATGAACAGGGTTGAACCCTGGTGCAAGGCCTTAGTGCAGGCAGAAGCATTGTTGGCAAGTCAGAAGGCTAGAATGGGTAGGACCTTCTGGATTCCACAAGGACAGGATTCAACTCCTGTCTCCATTCTTCAGAAGTCCACTATGTCATCAAACCCTGGACTCAGTGATCACCGTGATGCCACAGGGACAACATTTGGGGGTGTTGGACATTCAATGGAAGTAGACTGTGCCAAGGAAAGATCCCAAGGACTATGCTTCTATTGCAAGGAAGTGAGTCACATTGTGTGAAACTGCCCAAAGAAGAAGTCATATGCTGCTCACATTGTGGAGTTAGAAGTGCAAATTGTGCAATTGACAGTGGGACAAAAGGAGTCTACACTGTTAGGTTTTATTCAAGGCCAGTGAGTGTAGTTGATGTGCTGGCCTCTCACATAAGTAGCTCTTGTTGTATTAGTATGAATAAATTTGCGGTGCTTTACAACAAGAGTAAAAATGAAGACCTGGAAGAGAATGCAATGGACTCTCTTGAAAAACATTGCATAAATGAACCTTCTAGGGAACTGTCGCAGCATAGACAGAGGATTTGGAAAGGTAAAGAATCAACCCCTTGACAGGTAGTGCCAGTTGAAATTCGATCAATGAGTGTATTGGTAAAAAACCAAATGGTATTGGACTCCCCTATGGAGTCATCAGCCTCTGTTCTGTCCAGGGAACAAGTGATCAAGAGGTACACCCAGACATTGAAAAGTAAGCAGATGGATTCTGAACCTTGGTTATCTTCAAGATGGCTAAACCAACTGTTTACAAGTGAAGATGTCCCCACATTGATATGAAGGTTGAAATTGTTTACACCAGAATCATGAAGATCTGAAGTATCCAGAGAGACAATCAACAAATTGAAAAATCTGTCAGATGAGAATCATTATGAAGCACTTGTTCAACTTCATTGGAACCAGTATTACACTCAGGGTACGACCAAGTCATCCCTTACCATCCTGTTAAGTACAGGTCCATTGGAGTCTGGGCAGTGAACTCCGGAGCACCGGAGTTGGTCAGAGAGGGTAGGGACTTTGGCTTCACCTTATGTGATGCGCCCTTGTCCAGTTTCATTGTCTGTTAAGACTGGGCCGGACTTGGTGGACAAACTCCGAAGGAGGTCCGAGAAATTCCAGAGTTGTCTTGGTAAGAGGGACTAGTGGGACTTTGGCTTCAGTGGCTTGGAGCAGAGTGCTGCACCCTTGTTGGATCATTGGTGGTCCCGGATTTCGGAGGAGCAGGGAATGAAAAGGAGCAAGAGAAGACAGGGGAGTCAGATTTGTCTGAATTGTCTAAGTTGATAACTAGCTAAAGTACAAGTGACATGACTGGACTATATATACAGAGGTCAGAGGCAGTGTACAAAGGCAAATGGTGGGAAACGTAAGTAAGCGGAGCCGGGGAAATGGAGATGGAAAGGAAACATAAGCAGAGCTGTGTGAACATAGGATCGGAGAAATCTAAGAGGCAAGACTAGTACAAAAGGAGAACAAGGAGTAACATAACTAGAATGTACAAAAAAGCAGAGTACCGGAGTACCAGAGGAACAGGAAAGCAGAGGACAGGAGTTGAGAATCAGAGGGCCGGAGTTGGCTAGGATTAGGGATATGACATTGTCCCTAATTTACAAGGAAAGCAAAGTGGAGGTATGGAGTAATGAGAGGTCAGAGAAGAGTCATCAAGACTTAAGTGGGAGAACTCGTTGATGAGCTCAATGGCAGAGGAGAGAATAGAGGACAGAACTAAGTTGATATTCAAATTGACAAACTAAGACATAATACAGCGGGTTTATATATGGAGGTCAAAGTCTGAATATAGTAAAGCCAGGGTCAGAGGAACAGAGAAAACTAAGTACTGCTGCTATGCTGGTCAGTTGTATAGCCGGGGCTGTGCTCCTACCCTGAGCACCGCAGTGATGGAATGGAGACTATACTATGAAGAGAACAAAGGAGAACATAACATAATGTACATGAACCAAAGAGGAAAGCAGATATGGAGTAGCAGAGGATATAGGAGTAGAATAGTGGAGATGATGCACACAGAGGAGCAGAGGGGACTTAGCAAGAATCTGGGATATGACAGTATCCCCCTTTTAGGCCTGAACCCCTGAAAGTCAAAGCAATGGCTAGGTCCATCTGTGTGGTAAGTGAAATTGTGATGGGGTGGATAAGTGATGTGAGGGTATGCACAGAGTGGACAGCAAAGCATCATCTAAGCTATTGTGGAGTGGAGTCAGAAATTGCCAATGGAGGCCATATAAGGCGGGAGTTGCATGCTTTGACTTGTTAACTTTCTACCCATGTTCTCTACTCCCATTGACATCACTGACATTTGCACCTGGGACAATGCATATCTCGTGGAGGACAAGGACGACAAGGTCTTTGAAGCAAAGATGGCAGAGTGGTGATGTTGCATGAAGGTGTGGAAGGAAGAGGAGTGCTGATGGGCAGAAGAGGAGGTGTGAAAGTGTGAAGAAGAGGTGTGAAAGTGTGAAGAAGAGGCATGAAAGTGTGAAGAAGAGGTGCAAAAGTGCAAAGAAGGTTGTGGCAGAGCAATGCACAAAGGAGAAGGCAGTGGAGGCCACCAACATGGATGCAGGGGTGAGTACACCAACGTGGGGTAGGAGAAGGGTACTAACCACCCAACAGGATGAGCAGATGCCACCAGTTGGCCTGCCCAAGCCCTGCTAAAAGGGGACACATGCTACCAGTGCCGCTGCCTCAATATCGAGTGTGTGCTGGTGCTGGGGAAGAAACCATTGTCATGTGCAGCATGTGTCAGCATCAAGCAACAATGCAAGTGGCCGACAGATGAAGTCAATGAAGTCAAGGTCATGGAGAAGCCATCGCCAAGGAAGTGGAAGGCAGGCCTGGAGGCATCTGGGTTGAAGAAGAAGGTGAGAACAGAGACAGAGGATGAGTGGTTGATGGATGGGCCATGAATGGAGCTTGCAAGTGCGATGATGGAAGTCGCTGAGGCCATCCACGACCTGATTCAAGTCCAGCACTGAGACATAAGGAAGGAGGAGGAAGAAGTGGTACATCACCAGTGCAACTAAGAAAACCAGTGCATGCAGCTGCAGAACATCATGCAAGCTGTATGTAACCTGGGGTATGAGGGGGAGGTGTTGGCAATGTGGTGGAAGATGAAGAACCATGTGTCCAAGGGGACACAGATGGAGGTGGTGGACTCGAAGGAGTCGGAGAAAGAGGTGGAGGTCCAAACAGAGGTGAAAGGGACTGAGGCAGAGAAGTGTTATGATTCGTTGGACCCCTCTTTTCTTTTCCTACTTATAACTCATCACATGTATCAAAGGATCTTGACCCTTGCTGTTTGAGCCTCACCTGGGTCCCTTTCCTTTACCATTGCTTTACCATTACTGCTTACCTATTTAGTGTGACTCATCTGCAGCTGTATTACCAACACTTATCCAATGCCATCGCATCCCTTCCATAGCGACTCAGCTTCTTCGCGATTCCATTGCTTTCTATCACTGACTCACCTTCCTCCTTTACCTACCCTTAACCATTTGGCTCACATATATAAACCCTCAATACTCAGGTATATTCACTATCTTAGACCTCCTGCAATTTACCTAGTATCTTGGAATTGCCCTCGGTCCCTCAGTCCTCATCCTACTGTTGAGTGGACGCTCCCTTCATACCCTTAATCCGTCACTAGTCCTGCGATATCCTTAGACTCATTGATCTCTCAATCCTCAATGGTTTCAAGAACCTCTGCCAAGGAAGATTCTTGAGCGGACCCCTCTTTGACCCGATGGTAGTCCTACGCTGGCCTTAGCCTCCCTGTCAAGGAATCCCCTCATCAGGTCCCCTCGTCCTGTCAGCTGTATAGCGACAGTAAGCCCTTGATCCACTGCAGGCTTACGCTTGACCATGTCAAGCGTAACAAGAAGAGTGGCACTGGAGATGAGGTGGACACTGAAGGAGAGAATGTGGAGATGGGCAGGCAGTAAGGCTCTAAGGACATTGTACTTGTAGTTTTCTTTTTTGTAATCTTTTCTTTTTGTAAAATTTCTTTCTCTTGTTTTGATGTAAGATAATCAATGAAAATGAAATGGAGTGAAACAGAAATCAAAGAAATATAGTGGAGGTCATATACAGAGATATTTTGCAGACTAACTAAATGGAGAAAACTGAGATGAAGAGAAATCTAAGTAAGTGGAGGAAAATGGAATCAAGGTATATGGGGATCAGGCTTATCTGAATATCAGAGATGGAACTCTGTGACAAGTTCGGAGGTGTGATCTAATTCTGTCACAAGTAACCAGGAGGTTTCTTCATTGGCACCTTCATAGCCAGACCAATGGACTAGGTAGAGGATCTTGCAAGTCTTTCGCCAGCAGTCTAACTTGGAGTCAAGGATCTCGGAGATCTTGTACTCAGGTTTGCTGTCAACCTCAACTGGAGAAGGTGAAGGTTGAATGCAATTGGAAATGGTATTGGGGACCGAAGGTTCAAGTTGTGAGATATGGAAGACTGGGTGAATGGACTTCATGGAGTCAGGGAGGTGGAGTGTAAAGGAGACAGAGCCAGTTTGCATGATGATCAGATACAGACCTAAATTCTTCTTGGAGAGCTTTTTAGATGGACAAG
>JBBPMJ010000594.1:0-19954 GCA_038090255.1 Austroboletus niveus | reverse complement strand
ATGCACCAGTCCCCCCACTACTCACACTCCTCCTCCTCGTGCCATGGCCATTCCATCCCATCAGGACAACGTCCCAATGTCTGGATCCCTTGTCAGGTCCCCACTCCTCCCCCCTCTCCGCTGGCAGCAGATGACTATGAATTCTTTGTCAGTGCCAAAGCTGACAACAATGAGACTGGGTCTCATTGAGGTGACTACTAAGGTTTCATCACAGTCTCACCCATACAACGGAAGTAATGTTACAATTCATTGGGTCCCTCTTTTCTTTTCCTCACTGTACTTACCATGTATACCAAAGGACCTTGACCCTCACTGTTTGAGTCCCACTTGGGTCCTTTCTTTTACCATTGCTTTTCCATTATCACTTACTTATTTAGCATGACTCATCTGCAGCTGTATTACCCATACTTATCCAATGCCATCACATCCACTCCATAGTGACTCAGCTTCTTTGCGATTCCATCACTTTCCATCGCTGACTCACCTTCTTCCCTTTGCCTACCCTTAACTCTTAGGCTCACATATATAAACCCTTGATACTCAGGTGTATTCCCTATCTTAGACATCCTACAATTTACCTAGTATCTTGGAGTTGCTCTCAGGTCCCTCAGTCCTCATCCTACTGTTGAGTGGATGCTCCCTTTGAACCCTCGATCCGTCGCTAGTCCTGCGATATCCCCAAGACCCATTGATCCCTCGGTCCTCAATGGTCCTCAGAACCTCTGCCAAGGAAGACCCTTGAGCAGATCCCCCTTAACTCAACGTTAGTCCTATGCCGGCCTTAGCCTCCCTGTCAAGGAACTCCCTCATCAGGCCCCCACATCCTGTCTGCTGTATAGTGACAGTAAGCCCTCAAACCACTGCAGGCCTATGCTTGACCACGTCGAGCATAACAGAGGCTAGGGCCGGCGTAAGACTAATGTCAGGTCAAAGGGGGGGTCCATTCAAGGGTCTTCCTTAACAGAGGTTCTGGGGACCGTTGAGGGCTGAGGGATCAACAGGTCTAGGGATGTCATAGGACTAACAATGAGTCGAGGGTTCGAAGGAAGCGTCCACTCAACAGTAGGACAAGGACTGGGGGACCCGAGAGCAACTTCAAGATACTAGGTAAATTGCAGGAGATCTAAGATAAGGAATACACCTGAGTATCAAGGGTTTATATACACAAGCCTAAGAGTTAAGGGTAGGCAAAGGGAAGAAGGTGAGTCAGCAATAGAAAGCAATGGAATCGCAAAGAAGCTGAGTCACTACAGAGTGGATGTGATGGCATCGGATAAGTATGGGTAATACAGCTGCAGATGAGTCATGCTAAATAAGTAAGTGATAATGGAAAAGCAATGGTAAAAGAAAGGGACCCAAGTGGGGCTCGAACAGCGAGAGTCAAGGTCCTTTTGGTGTACATGGTAAGTAATCATAGGGAAAAGAAAGGAGGGGGCCAATGAATTGTAACAATAGGCATTGGTGACCTGGCTTTTGATGGACATGATGAAAGTCCTCAGAACGAGCATATTGATCATAGATACGCTTGACTGTGATGCAATGCAGACCATACTTTTTGGCAATGGTTGAGTCAAACACACTAGCATCATGGTCACAACAAATGCGAGCCTTCTTTATAGGAGAGGTGTACTTTGTCATGACAAAAAGGAATATATGAGGCTTAGAAAGAGATCGAGGGTGTTTCTGGGGTGCCAGGAATCCATAGTTGTGTTCCATGCCAGGAGTTTTGTCAATGTGCTGTGCATGATAATATGTAATGCATAGCATATAGCTGACAATTTGCTCTGCAGCACATTGCTCGATTGATGTACTCAAAAAAAAAACATGTGGAGAGCTAGCCTAGGTGTCACAAGACATACTCCAGGTGTTATTATTACTGAATCTCAAGTGTTGAGGTCAGATGGTGAACAATTTGGCAAAACTTGCTTTTGTGCAATATAATATTGAGACACTGTACATGCCCATGTTTGTACAAACCCAAATGGTTGTTTATTGGCAGCAAGGTACTTGAAGCAAAATCATAATAATGAAGAGCTCTTTTGACATGACCTCCATGAACATTTAAGAACCAAAATAGGTGTTATGATTCGTGGGGCCCCTCTTTCTTTTCCTTACCTCATCTAACCCTGTACACCAAAAGACCTTGACCCTTGCTGTTCGAGTCCTGCTTGGATCCTTTCTTTTACCATTATCTTTGCAATACTGCTTACTTATTTAGCATGACTCATCCGCAGCTGTATTACCAACCTTATTCCGATGCCATTGCATCCACTCTGTAGTGACTCAGCTTCTTCACAATTCCATTGCTTTCTATTGCTGACTCACTTTCTTCCATTGACCTACCCTTAACCAATTGGCTCGTGTATATAAACCTTCGATACTCAGGTGTATTCGCTATCTTAGACCTCCTGCAATTTATCTAGTATCTTGGAGTTGCTCTTGGGTCCCCCAGTCCTCATCCTACTATTGAGTGGACGCTCCTTCGAATCCTCGACCCGTCGACCTGTTGCTAGTCTTGCGATGTCCCCAAGACCTGTTGATCCCTCGGTCCTCAATGGTCCCCAGAACCTCTGTCAAGGAAGACCCTTGAATGGACCCCCTTCGACCCGACGTTAGTCCTACACCGGCCTTAGCTCCCCTGTCAAGGAACCCCCTCATCAGGCCCCTTCATCCTGTCAGCTGTATAGCAACAGTAAGCCCTAGAACTGCTGCAGGCCTATGCTAGACCATGTCGAGCATAACAATAGGTATCTTCACAAGTCACACACTTGACATAGCCAATAACGACTCCCCGACATGGAACAGGGGTGCCTTTTTGATCATTGATATAAGTAGGTTGTACAGGAGGAACGGGAAATGTAGGTTGTGGGTAGGTCTTCAGTGGTAGTCACTGACTCATGAATCTAGCGATACCATACCCAAGTTTCACTCTAAGGGGTTCGTCTACAAACGTTAATAGATTTAATTTGCTTGCTCGGCCACGGTGATAGAGACGCAAGCTTCCTTCACATACTCTCCGAAGAGCAGCCTGAGCGGTGATAACATTGACGCCAACCTGTTTGCGGGGTCCGTATTGGCATCACCCTTGGGCAGTAACAAGATTTATGCCCACGGTTATAGCGGGGCGACATGCTGAAGATGCTTGAAAATGGACCCCTTTTCGCTAAAGAGAATTTTATTTACAGCCGTTTGCAAAGCGAAGTGGAAAATGTAACTACTTCAAACAGTTAGCCTGGTTTCAAACACTAAGATCAGGAACGACGAACCCCCTAGACCGAAACTGGATTGATGCCAGAAGTCGATGGTCCAGGCGCGATAATAATGTTGGAAACCCGCCTACTTCATGGGCGCATACTAATGTTGGTTCTCCAAAAAAAAAAAAAAGAAACGCCTGTAGTGAAAATTGGAGAGCTGTTCAATTATATCCCCTAAGGATTTTTGTTGATAATAATTAGAACTATGAAGTCATCAGCTAATCTCGAGCGTTACACATGCTACGCACTGTTCAGTGATAGCCTTGGACGATTTTGGATAGTACTTTGTACTTTATTTTGCCACGACCGCATGGATATCATAGGGATCCAAAGCAGCATAAGTTAATTTAGCGATTCAAACTGGTGGCTTACGAAATAATTCCACAAGGCTCAAAGCAAGATTGTGTTGCTTCCATTCCATAGGATAGTATTGGTGAGTTTCGGTCCCTGGGATCAAATGATGATCAGTGATCACAACGAAATACGTTCCGCTCGGCGATTTGCCACCACCGCCCGTTGGCATGTGACCATTACAGCTTTCAGGGTGCCTGAGAAGATCTAGGCCAGTTTGTGGAGTAAGATGATAAGCGGAAGACGGGACTAACCGAGCGCCGGAAAGGTTGCATCACTGGGAAGCACATCATGGGCTGTGAGCTTTTCGGATGAACAATATTACTTACTTGACTCTTCACACTGCGAGTACATTCGGTTACGAGGACAAGCGAAAATGAGATGAAAGTTTGCGACCGTCGATTGATTCGCCTCATTGATGAGTCGGCGGACAAGGGCTGGTGTTGTTTGCCGAGCGGAGGTGTGAAATTTTCATAATTCAAACTTCAGCGTCTTCTAAGAATAGAAACCTCACTTTTCATCCAGGTCTTATTATGCACGCCATGTGAGCGCACTATCATACATTTCTATCCACCATACGGTTTCACTGTTTGACAGCAGACGGCAGTGTTAGGGGAAGAATTTTAATGTGTAGATCTTCGGCTCCCTTGGCACTTCGTAACTCACAGCCTCCAATCCAGCGCCCTCGTAAAATCTTCATTGCCTCCTCGATCAATTCTTGTACCTCACGCTCGTTCCCTTAGAAACTGTAGTATTTAAGATGAGAAGGGTGTACCTCATACCCAACTTCCCTACCCCTTCTCCCCAAGAGCCACGGATCGATCAGTTTACCTATGTCCCGTATACGCAACGCCAAAGAAGCCCCCAGCTCACCCCTGATCTCTTGCCCTGTCGCTTCTCATGGCCACCATCCGCATACCGAAGGGGTTTGCCCTGTCAAAGGGGACAACCATGCTTATTGCCCTGCTCAGCCAGGTGACAAGAGGTCACCGTGTCCCGCCCTGAACGCCCTCGCGAACCACGGTTTCCTGTAAGTTGACATTAAAGTACCCGGCTTGCGACTAACATCTTGTCATCGTGTGAATCGATGTCATGCCACGGACAGACCGAGAGATGGCAAAGGCATCAGCCCATTCAAAATCTTCCAGGCACTCAGGGAAGGATACGGCTTGTCAAGCGTCCTTGCCTTTATCCTCTCCTTCGGTGGATGGTTCATCCTTGGCCAACTCCGTAAAGTGACCCTCTGGGACTTTTCCCGCCACAACTGCATCGAACACGACGCATCCCTTTTCCACTCCGACGCGCACAACAAGAAAGAGTATGCGCCAGTTGCTGTCAGCAACTCTTTGATGAAATCGGCGCTCCATCAAGGTGGCCGATATATCCCTGGTAACATGACGCTAGAGGACGTTGCCAACATTCGCGTGAAGCGCGAGAATATCCTCGTCGAACAGTTGCGGTGGTGGCAGGCGGAGATTGCACGGGGTGAAATGGCAATCGCCATTGGCGTCTTGGGCGGCAAGGATGGGGCCAAGAATGGTCTTGACCTCGACATCCTCCGTCTTTGGGTGCAACATGAGCGTCTTCCGGATGACTGGAAGCCGGATCATACTCAAGGGCTTTTCGAGACGGCATTTATGGCCAAAGTCATTCGGGATCGCATGAAAGCGATGAAAGATGGTTCAATGCGTAACATATTGGATGACGATTGATGCATGTGATGCACGTCTTTATCTTTTCTCGATGCAACGTTGCTACAAAAACCAGCAGTCTTTGCGGCGGTTATGCCATGGTCAACATCTTCGTCTTCATTATATTTAGTTAGTTGGTTATGCACGTACTTGGGTATGCCTGGTGATCTGACTTCCATTTTCTGGGAGTCGTGGCGGACAATTCGATCTTAAAGTCAATTGTGTCATTCCTCGTACCGTTTGAGATAGACGATGCGCGGTACTAGTCTGGTGACTACGATAAGGATGTACACAGAAGGTGAGAACATCGTGGCAGCCCGGCGTAAGCGACAATTCCCCGACTCTAGACAAATTTATGTGATTTCGGATTGATGTATGATGATCACGATTGAATTTTTCTCGACATGGCTGGCTACGTACATTGAATCAGCGACTATCGTTAAATCAGAAGCTCCCCCCTCCATCCCCATGCTGTGTCTTGAAGACCTTGACTTTATTGTATGACAGGCGGAATAGTGGGTAGACTTGATGTCTGCTGTACTCTTATCCATCGCGTTTGGCTTGCGTTTACTGTCCAGGAAGATGTCCCAGAGCCACACAATAGTAACATTCCCGTACCAAGTTTAGATAAGTATTTGAATGCCTAATATCGACCGCGTGCAATCAGTGTGTGTAGAGAACCTGGTCCCGGGTCATGTTGTGCCGGCCCGGCTTGTGGGGCTCAGATTTTGTCGATTCGCAGACCCCAAGCCCTCGAGAGCCCCATGGCCAGGCCTGAAAACCGGGGCTTTGGCTTAAGTCGTGGCCCATTGCCCGAGCAGGCCATTGATACGCACACGGACGGCTAACAGATAGCGTAACCCTCTGTTGGCGTGAGGCGTTGATAGCGCCCCTCACCATCGTCGTCGAGGTGCTCGACGAGGGGTGGGACAGACGTACCCTGTGTCATCTACCTGTCGTCAGTACTGCTATCACCCGACGCGCGTCGTCGTCGTCGTTACGGTGTCGGGCACGCCGTTGCGAGCCTACGCACTCGGCATCGTCGTCTGGGCGTACGCTAGTGAACGGACGGGAGTTGGCGGGGTGTCCATTGCCATGCTCCGTTGATATGACGAGCACGCTGTCATTGCCTCACCCTCCCGGCCATTGTTACATGAGCACCGTTAATCGCTACCATCTCAGTCGAAATGTAAGTGGTGAGCAGTGTACGCGTTGGATCGTGGGGGACGTACCTAGGGTTCTTTGGCGTCTTCGTGGCACGGCGGCATGAAGACGGGTGGGGAACTACCAGCGCTCCCGCAGCCGTTGACGACATCATCTAGGCGTGCCCTTGCGTGTCCACGCTCGTCAACGTGAGCGGAGGTAAAATGTTGAGGACGAGGGGTCGGTTAGGTTCGGCTCCGTCGACACGGGAGTCGCCGTAACTTGCTTCCAATCAGCTGCCACTTGTCAACTGAAAGTTTTCTTGGGGTCATTTCAGCCGAAGAACATGGGACGATTGCTGTAACACCATTGCGCCAGTCCCGCACTCACAATGTCGCCACCAGAGTCGACGGATGCCCAAAAAGTTGTTCTCATCACTGGATGTTCCTCGGGCGGAATAGGATTTGCCTTGTAAGTCGGTCTCCCGGCAGTGAGCTGCAATGCTCTCACAGAGACTGGTGCAGATGCGAGGAGTTCGCTCAGCGAGGTTGTATCGTATATGCAACAGCTCGTAGACTCGACCGCATGGAGGGATTCACCAGCCCAAACATTCGAAAGCACAAAATGGACGTTACCGACGGGGACAGCATCATAAGTACGATGAAGGCCATCCTCGCAGAAGCTGGAAAAATCGACATCGTCGTCAACAATGCGGGCGCCATCGCTATTGGTGAGTTCGCTTTCAGTGTAAAGCACTCTGGCTTTTGCTGGGCCCCGTCGGATACCCGTCTGACTATATTTAGGACCGATTGCGGATGCCACTATCGACCAGGTTCGAAACGCCTTCGAATTGAACACTTTTGGTGCTTTGCGCGTGACACAGGCAGTGCTACCTTCCATGTTCGAGCGCAAACAAGGCTTGATCGTGAACATTGGCTCCGTTGTGGGTCACATGTGAGTTCCACGTACAATTTGAACGACGCCTGTAAATTTAATACTCTGCCCCATAGAACGACCCCGTGGAATTCTCTTTACAGCGCTGCCAAGGCTGCGTTGCACTCGATTACGGATGGTCTTGCCATGGAATGCAAGCCATTTGGCGTCAAAGTGATGCTTGTTGCCCCAGGAGGCGTCAGATCAAGGATTGCAGCGAACCAGGCAGCTACTCTGGAGCTCTCGCCAGCGACCGTTTACAAGCGTTATGAATCGAAAATCATCGAGCGGGCGAATACGAGTCAGGTACCTGGAGCCATGGACGCGAGGGAGTTTGCTCGGAGAGTCGCGAGGCAGGCTCTTAGAGCATCCCCGCCCTCGTATATGTCACTGGGACACCTCTCTACCTTGTTTTACCTCTTCCGTTGGTTGCCGCGACAATGGGTTCTTGCAGTAATGTACGTAAAATATCTAGTCCGCTAAGTGAGTTTCGCCACTCTGTTGCACAGGCCATGTATGTATTCCTATGTTCTAGGTTACGGATATACCGACTTGATCATTATGTGCGGCGCTCCAGACATTTTGGGAATAACTTCGGTGTGAACAAGCGACTGCAATGACATCCGGGCAATGTGTGCGATAAGTACCTGAAACACCTTTGCCCGAAACTCACGATGGCCGCATCATATGTATGTCCAGGAGCGCTCTTAGGGCGTATCATACACATCAACCCTACCTAGCTGCGACGGTGAACTCCTTCTCACTCTCACTTAGAATACAAACGCTGGTGGGTAGTAGCTGGCATGATCTATGTTGTTCCTGAAATAGTGCAACAAACTTGTGGAGGGCGAATTACCACTGGCATCAGCATGAGAGCAGCCTGGAGTAATCGGGGCCAAAGTTCGTCTGCTGACCGTTCTATCCACAAACGATAGACGGTTTATCCTGCACGTTGATCGCCGAATTACAACTTACGTAGGGCAAGAAGTTTGGGCTGATATCCGCTCGGTCAGACGCGGCGAGCGTGGGTACTGTGGAAGTCGTCCAGCCCTCCAATCGTTGACCAGTACGGCAACTCAAATCGATCCGCACTCTTCTTTTCGGGACGGATTATGTAAGACTGGCCGTGTGACGGCGCTCGGTTGGTGCGCAACGTATCAATGTCTGGTCATATGTCGATGCATGGCGTCACTTTCTCGACTAAAACGTCGCACTAGCTCCCTCGAACGAATCGGCTGCAAGCATACGGGTGCTAGAAGTACGTAGTTTTCACCGTATTTCGTTCGGTTGCGATTATTGGACAACTTTTCGGACGTGGAATTCACCAGAATCGTCGAATTCGAGAAAGCTATTAAAAAGTTAAGCTGATGAACGTGCGGAAACTTCTGACCGTTAGCCTTACACGAGCAGAACGATGCTGAGTGGATGGGTCGATTTGCAAGCCATTACCAAGCGTGCTTGGTCATCGTCTCAAGGCATGATAAAAGAGGACTCTGGTCCTGGACCTACTACAGAGAAATTCCACTCTTGATCAGTCTGCGTACACGTTTATACTCTCATCCATGTCTACCAAAACCCAAGTCTTCGTCACGGGCGCGACCGGTAGTGTCCCTGCAGTCGTCAGGGAATTGCCCCTATCTAACTCTTTGCGCCAGGTTACGTCGCTGGGTCGGTGCTCGATCGCCTTCTCCGACACCCTACATTTACGACCTCTGATATAACCGTCCTTATTCGCAAAGCCGAAAAGGTTCGCGGTTTCGAGTCACTCGGCTTCAAGACCGTCATCGGGTCGTACAATGACCATGCGCTCCTCGAGCAGCATGCCTCACAAAGTGACGTTATATTTACATGTGTGCGTATGTGTTAAATGTGCACGATGTTATATATAACAGAATTTTAGGCCGACTCTGATAATGCGGACGCGTGCGCGGCGATCTTGAGGGGCCTGAAGAAGAGGCACGACGCGACCGGTAAAGTACCTATTCTTATACACACCGTGAGTGGTCCGCGCTTCGAAGACGTCAGGCTCTATCTCACATGTATGTCGTTCGCTTCAGTCTGGAACTGGTACGTTGCGCTTTTCAGACCGCGCCTCCACTTGACCCACTTCTTTGTTAAGGTGTCATCGTCGATTACACCGAAGGCAACTATGCGACGGACACCGTTTGGGACGATACCAACCTAGCACAGCTGGACACCATCCCGGACTCTGCTCTTCACCGTAATGTCGATCTCCTTGTTATAAATGCTGATAAGGAGGGTGAGTGCAGTAAATATGCATTTTATCAAGCGGCTTCGCTGACCCGCAGCCACAAGGCTATGTAAAGACGTACATTATACTTCCTTCCACAATCTATGGCTTTGCTTCCGGAAAACTCGTAGACCTAGGACTGCAAAACACGCGCTCCATTCAGATTCCCCTTGCAGTTTCTGCTAGCATTGCGAGAAAACGCGCGGGATATGTTGGAGAGGGATTGAACGTGTGGCCTCACGTTCATGTAGATGACAGTGAGTCTTTCTCCCTGGGCAGATCGAAGAGATTCGCCTTTAATCATTATCATTGATAGTTGCGGATCTCTATATTGTCCTGTACGATGCCATTTTACAAGAGAAGGCAGGACATGGTCGGGAAGGGCTCTACTTTGGCGAAAATGGACATTACTTGTTCAAAGATGCCTCTGCCAAGATCGGAGAAGCGCTTCACGAATTGGGCGTTAGCGAGACAGCGGAACCAAACGCGTTCACCGAAGAGGACAATAAGAAGTTTGTCTTTGTACGTGTTGGTTCATGAATCATGAAGCTCTCGCTCCGTTTACTGATCAATGGACTAGTTACCGTTCCTTGGAACGAACTGCAAATGCAAGGCGACCCGATCACGTGCCATTGGTTGGAAACCCAAGTACACCACGCAGGACATGTTGAAGAGCATCAAAGGGGAGGTCGAGTGGCAATTGAAGAATGCCCCTGGAGCATGAATGACTGTGAGACCGAAATATTATAATAAATGGGTCGAAGGATATGTACGTCGTATCGTCTGTGTCTGTTCAACGATGAATCTTGTCCGCTTGTACATGAGCAACCTGTATAATAGTCCTGGGAATTTCAGATCTGGAAATGAGATGTCCGTCCCTTGACAAAGCACGTGCCAGGGTCCAGTAGAGCGGCTGTGAAACAGTGGCAAGTCAGGGAGGACCAGGCCCTAGGATCCCAGGGGCGCCCCCTTGGGACTGCACCCATCCATTGCCGCGTCTCCTCTTCTTTTCTGCGTGCTGAACCGCGGATTCCCTCATCATGACGCTAACAGATGTCATGCACCGTGCTAAAGCCCACACAGCACCGAAGTTGTTACGGGGGCATAACGGTGGCTTGACGTTTGTCGCATTCCTCTCGGATGACAACATTATCAGTGCCTCTGACGAGGACCAGACCATTCGTCGATGGCGCTTGTCCGACGGGCGTAAAAACGAGCCAGGAGTAGTATTAGCACCGGTTGCGTGCGCAATCGCTACGTCGTCGAATGGACGCTGGCTGGCGATGGGAAGAAAAGACGGCAAGGTAAGGTTATTGGACCTCGAGACGCCGAAGGCAGAAATTATCAAGTCAACCGAGAGACACGCGGAAGTAGTCACGTCACTGTCGTTCTCCTCGGACTCGAGCCAGTTGGCTAGTGGCGCTCAAGATGGGACAATACGCATATGGTCCTGGACGTCGACGGCGCTTGAGCCATTAGTGGAGCCGCTCAAGGGCCATACGGATTCCGTCTGGCGGGTCTGCTATTCCCCAGACGGAAGGAAAATCGCAAGTAGTGACCGGGAGACAATCAAGATCTGGCATGGTGCTACTTGGTCCGGCATGACCATATACGAGCAAGCGTGGTCGCTTGCATGGTCATTGGATGGCAAAATTCTCTTTGCAGGATGTATTGATGGTTCCATTCGATTCTACAATCCAGAAACGGGCATTCTGCATGTCACGTTCAATGCGCACAGTGACGTTGTGTACTCGATCGCACTGTCTCGCAACGCCAAATTCATCGCAACTGCCTCATGGGACAAGACCGTTCGTCTATGGGATGCCGCGACGTTTCAGCAAGTGGGTCCGAGCCTTCAACACGATGGAAACGTCCATGGTGTTTCAATTTCCCCCGACGACAATCATCTCGTCAGCGGGGCGCGGGAGCCGAATATCCGCGTATGGGATTTGAGCATCGTTGCTCCTGACCTGTTTAAGGAAACCGTGCTGAAACCGAACAGAGCGCCGGTATGCTCGCCGTCCCATTTACCCATATCACACTCTGACGAATCTATTCAGCAGGCAAATGGTCCACTTATTACCTTACCTGCTTGGCCGCTGAGATCAACAAGGAGCCCTTCTGATGTACTTCCTTCCACTTCACTCGCGTGGTGTATTGCTGACATGTTGCATGCAGGTTCATACCCCCAGGGGTTTACTTATACCTGACCCTGTGAGTGTTCCTATATCGTTATATATAATACTCATTCGCATTGCTTGTCAGCCTAATGAAACGCTGGAGCAAAGCGATAGTAGTTCGACAAAGAGCAAAGGTTCCAAAAAAGGCGGATTTTTTGGCTCGTTCCGTAGAAATCGTGATAAAAGCGATGCAGTATGTTATCAAATGAGCACCATCTGTCTGTGTCTGATTTTTCCTTCAGAGCGATAATACAGAAATCGTCAGTGTAAGTCTGCATCGTTAGCCAGACGTTCGAATAGCACATTGTTGTTTTCTTTAGTCCCCTACCCAGGACGGCAGCCACACAGAATATACCTCGGATCATTGGAATCATCATCCTGTGGTGAGTTATATTTTCGAATTTGCCAATTAACTGTAGTACTTATTTTCCCAGAGCATACCAATTGCGAGTAACGACTATAGATGTGCTTTCATATCTGACTTCTACTGTAGATACGCCCACCACGCATTTCCCCGGAAGCTGCTCCCGGTTCCTCGTCGCAGCGTCTTGTCGCAAATGTACGTCATCACCTTTTTGTTATCGTCCTTCGAGCTATAGACTAAAAATGTTTTAAAAGCCATCTGGCAGTCCAAGTTCATCGCAATCTTGGAAATATCACAGCGAAAGTGAATCTGTGAATCTTATTCAGGAAATGTAAAGTATTCGTATTTTACCTGACACCAATTCTCATGTGGTTGATCTCGTGCAACAGTCGATCCTACCCTAACCATGACCTCACTGTTTGCATCGTGCCAAAAGGGGATCATCCTGTCTCCGGTGGCAGTCAAGGCGATATCTACAGAGGCATCCTTAGTATGAATGGAAAGGACATGCAAGTTGCGTTACGCGTTGATCGAGTCGTGGTAATGAAACTCACCCCCAATTATTATCATACATAGGTTGCAATCAAAGTGATAAGACGATATTCGGCTCAAGGGGACGACGATTCGAAACGAAGGGTATGTATAATAGGCTCGATAGTATGCTTCGAGAAGTGACTCTCGTCATAGCGCCTTCGTCGCGAAATTAAACTTTGGTTAAAGCTGGAGCACAGGAACGTCATACCATTGCTTGGAACAACCCAGAGTTATGGCGAATTTCCAGCTATGGTTTGTCCGTGGATCGAGAACGGCTCTTTGACGTCCTATATCGAACGGCGCCACAAAGATTTGACCCAGCACATGAGATTTGGCATCGTGAGTGTCCTTACAATGTATCTGTCATATATGTGTTAAAGCGGCAATATAGATCAACGATGTTGCTTTGGGACTGCAATACTGTAAGCGTTTTATCAATCTAAGACAGTCTTGCCTTGTGGGTGACGGCGTCGTCCCATTCCTTCACAGTGCACTCCCAGTCTGTCATTCATGGTGATATCTCTGGGGTACGTGGCCTATTTCACGTCACAATTTTCGATCACTCAAGTTACGTCGAAAGTCAAATATTCTCATCTATCGGAGTGGAAGGGCCTGCATTGCTGATTTCGGCCTTTCGTTTGTCGAGCACGATTTTCAAGGTTCCTCGATGGCGTTGACGTACCAAGTTAAGGGGACGCTCCGGTGGACAGCGCCGGAATTACTTTCGCTTCACATGCCTGGGACGCCTGAAGATAATAATAGGCCCGAAGTCGTTCCGACGGTGGAGAGCGATATCTATTCGTTTGCCGGTATCATGCTCCACGTGCGTCCCCCTTGTTGTTACTCCTATTTCCCAGCTTGTACACACGGGTTCTAGGCGTTGAGCGGTAAAGTGCCCTATTATGACCATCTGCGCGACCCGGCGCTGATAGTGGCCATATCTCAGGGGGAGCGTCCCAAACGCCCCTCTTTGACTTCGACGGTGGTGGTGACGGACGACCAGTGGAATTTCATGACGGCGTGTTGGTCATCCGTTCCGGCGGAACGTCCCTCTGATTTAGATATGGTCGGGTTCGTGCATGAGCAATTGTTGAATGCTGTGGCTGCGGCGGGGGCTGGGAGCGATTTGAGATATGGGTGATGATGCGATGAAGGGTACGATGACGGATGAATGCGATGAGGCCAATGTACGTAGACGACATTCATCTGAGCCGCGCGGTGGCAAGGGCGTCCTGCATTTTCGAAAAATAGTGTGGCGTTCGTTGCCAGATGTATCTCAAAGGTAATTTAGACAGACTATCGTAAAACGCGAGATGGCGTGTGAGATGGAAAATTATTTATCCTTTTGTCGGAATTATTTCCTAGTTGCCTATATAACTTACGCACTGCAACGACGTTCTTACTCTAGACAACAATTTTATGTAACATTTCAACACACAAAAGTGCCAGACATCTCTGAGACTTTGGTCGTAATCCACAGCGCAAGAATTATTTTCTTTACACAACTCGATAACTAAAATTGATATTGACTGACAATACTGATACAGGTATTTATGGCGTGATATCTGCACATTTAATTCATCGCGGTTTTCGGGGCCCATTGCGTTATGTAAGGATGCCCGCATTTCTTTCATGGCCCACCGCGTTTTTCTCGACCACCTCGAATTTTTTTAATGCCCATATCGCGTTTTTTCAGGGCCACCTCTTTTTTTTGTGCAGCCAACTTTTTTTTCCAAGGTCATCGCTAGTGTTGCTGCGGCCAGCCAACAGCTTGGCTAGCCAGTGAAAGTTGCTGCTCGTGACTTTAAGCTGGCTAGCCATGATGACGGATGTTGCAGCTGCAAACACAGGCAATGCAGCCACGACCGTGACGTCACAGCCCCAATCATGGACAATGCAGCTGTGATGTCAATGTTGCAGTCAAGGTCATGGATGCTGCAGCCATGTGACGTGGCAAGCAAGTGGCAATGCAATGGCATGTCGCGCGCCCAGCACCACATGGTAATGACCCTGCGCTAACACGGCGACAACAACGACGCAAACGCGGGCAACACAAGGGTGCGCTCAGCACCACATGGAGTTGACATGACAATGGCGATGACACAGGCACGGGCAACGCAAGTGCATCCCCAGCACCACACGGCAACGGCAGCGACGATGACGATGACATGGGGGTGGCAACACGAAGGCGCCCCCAACACCATACTGCGACGACATGGAGGGCATGGGCAACGCAAGTGCCCCCCCACTCCACACAATGACGACAACGAAGCGGACCCGTGAGCTACGCAAGGGCACCCCAACATCACCCGGCGACAGCACTGTGACGACGACGCGAGCGCGGGCAACGCAAAGGCGTGCCCGGCACCACATGGCGACGACACAGCGACGATGACGGCAAGGGTGCAGGCAACCACGGCGGCGACGACGACGACGACGCGGGTACAGACAACGCAAGTGCACCCCCATCACTACATGGTGACAATGTCGACGACAATGATGGTGGTGAGGGCACGGGCAATGCAAGGGTGTTCCCAGCACCGCACAGCGATGACGAAGATGAGGACAAGGTTGCGGGCAACGCAAGCGCGTCCTCAGCAACAACGCAGTCATGACGAGGATGAGCCAAGCCACGACCACGACAACAGATCTGTGACCAGCACGATAATGCCAATGTTATCACCTTTTGTATCCCTTTTTGATCTGTAGTACATATTTTCATTAAAATTTTATACTACTCTAATTGGTACTAAAGCCTTGGCCTGAGCCGGGCCTTTGAAAGCCCTGAAGTCAGGCTTTTAGGGCTCATGGCTCGGACCTGGAATAAGTAGAATCAAAGTGTACCCAGGCCGAGCCAAAGCCATGGCTTTCGAGCCAAGCTGGGCCAGAACAACACTACTCAAAAAAAAAGTGATGACCATAAAAATAATTTGAGGTGGCCACGAAAAATACAGTGGCCATTAAAAAAAAAGTTGAGGTGTGATGGCCATAAAAAAAAATGTGGACGCCCTTACATAACGCGATGGGCCCCGAAAACCGCGGTGGATTAAATGTGCAGATATCACGCCATAATTGGCGGTAAGCGGAGCTGCCAGGGTGATGAATCATCATTGCTAACACATCACCAAAATTGCACAACCAATATATAAGAATATATTATGATATGGTGGCTATCGACCATGTAGATAGTATCTCCAAAGATCCGAGTATATAGTATAATTTGGAAAAACTGTTTTGGTGTTCAACACATATGGAAACGATACGATACTGTCGACACCACTTTACCTTATCTCTTATTCGACTTAGTATATCAAGCAATATCACACTATATTGTACTGATGATGATTCCACTATAGCCTATCAAAAAAAGTACAGGTCTACTTATTTACACCTTTTTTTTCGTACCTTTTCTCAACTGGTGAAAGCGCATCGAGAGTATTACATAAGTACACAATTAAGCAGAGAACATAGTGTAAGTGAAGTTAGTCCAGATAAACAAATCATAAATTGCACTGGAGTCGGAAGTCGAACCTATAGCTTCAATGATTGCCTCATAATTAGCACTTTAACCGTTACACCACAGAGCCATACTAGTTTATAGTTTACAATAGTATAGGAACATCTCTTGAATCTGGGAGAATGCACTCCCTTTGTTTGGCTTTACCAACTTTGGTTGCCTCTTGACAGCTAAGTTCGCCCTTGGGATGGCTTCTACTGGGGATCTACTACCTGTACGAGCTGTGCCTGCCCAGCGACGGGTCTGTTGTGCTGCATATGCGGTCTGAGGGAGAGGACGGGGACGAGGTGGACGCATTTGAGGCATGGACATTGCCGACATGCTGTCCTGTTTGCATAAGGGACAGTTCAAGCCAAGCTCTGTGCTGGTGTTGGCCAATTTACCCGTGTGGTACCAACCACCCTTGACAAAGCTGGAAGACGTCGCCTCGGAATTATTGTAGTACTGAACAAAGATCATCAGACTGCGGACTTGAAGTTCTCCGCTCTCACCATTGAGGCGAGGAGTTACACCATCTTGGGGATCCACAATTCGCATTTCGCACTGGAAGACAGGTGTGCCCAACTCCAAGAACTCATACTTGAAAGATGTGGTCAATGTGTCAATGGTATCATAAATGCACCCAGCGCTGAAAAAAAGGCCACTTATTTGAGCTGTAAACGTTCGAGAATGCACACCACAATGTACCAGGTCTCTGTCATATTGAAGCCAGTAGAGACAACAAATGAAATATCACTGTTCTTTGCAAGGTTTCTCAGGTATATGTGGCTAAAAACTTACCAACATATAAGGATAGATGTTGATACTGATGAGGATGAGGGAGGATTTGACATCGAAGAGTCACTTGATGAAGACTCAGAGCCTGCGACTGATGACGACGATGGTGGTGGGGTCAGTGATAATAATGACCTGGAGGAGGGAGAAGACGACAGCATATACATTGAAAAGGGCTACGGGGCCCCATGAGCACTATGTATGAGCTGTTGACTTTGCAAGACTAATTCTACATACCATGTCGAACAGAATATATCACATTATAGAGGCATGAATGCACAAGTAGATGACTATATTGTAATGCAACATGCAGAGGAATCGTCTGATAAGAATACCACAACATTGTCAACGAGGGATTACGAGTTTGTGCACAGACACAGTGGCTATACATGCGAAAATGCCCTGATGAGTCATATCACCACATCTCAATGTGGTCTGACTCATCACACCAAATCGGAAAATATCTCCTTTGTGCAACTTTGGTGATACTAGAGTGCAGGTACTCTCCCACAGGTGGTGCGGGCACGAGAGGTCCTTTCGGAGTCTCCACATGCACTTTTGCGCTGCCATGTGATACCCATGTTGACATCATTTCAATGTGGAGTCTGCCCTTCACCATCCCCAAGGGATTCAATGAGTGACACAGAAAGAAAATTGTGGTCTCCTGATGGATCTACTTTCGATGCCAACAGGAAGGTGTAAAAAGCTCCTTAAACCGCAACCAAGTGGCACCCCTACAGGGACCCCAAAAAATTGCAGTCGAAAAGAAGCAACAGCACCACTTCCTCGATAGCTATGGTGCATACCAGCACCTCTCAAATGAGGAACAATGCAAGCACATCACCACGTCCATTAGCAGGCACAATGAACTGCAGACGAGGACAGGTGATATTCACTAGCAAGTCTAAGGATGAAATTTTCACTTTATTAGGTAACCAGCCGCAACTCACAGGCCTTGAGGAAGCCCACACTTCCTTGGCCTGATATGGCTACTGCACACCAGTGGAAGGCGAATCTCCAAAACAGATTGTGCTTACTATGCTAGAATACATCCTAGGCGGACCCCAGCTATCAGAGATGCACCAAGAGGCGCTTTGGTCTTTCGCATCTCTGCTTATCCACAGTCTGCCAATGTCACCAGCCAACTGACAAGCGTCACACGAGGAAAGCCTCATGACCAGGTTGGAGGACATAGTCCTACAACATAAGACAAAGGTGGTCATGTACAACAGTCTCATGGAAGAGCTTAGACTAACAGTTGACAACATCACAACTAACTTAGAACAGGCTGCCAACAAAGCTAGTGACAACCTGGCAGAACTGACCCACCTAGAAACCCAAGCACAGCAAGACCATCACAACCCCCCCAACCATCCTGATGCCTTGATCTATGCAGCAGTGGTTTTGGAAAGCCAAGGAAAAGACCACACAGAAGTCCTTGCCAAGAGCGAAGTGGCCACCAGGCAGATTGTCATCACCACCACCAATGAGACTTTTAAAGACCTGTTCCCGAAAGAACTAGTTGCCAAAGCTAACCTTGCCTTGAAAATTACAGTGAAAAACAACGAATATACCCCAGACAACATGGCCTTCCTGAGTGTCCAACCCATGCGATCAGGCACCCTCCATTTCGAGTTGAATCGCCAGACAGCAGCAGATTGGATAAACATATCTGAGACCCGATCATCCTTCCTCCACAACTTTTATGCTGATGCACACTTCATAGACAAATCATACAAGATTGTAGTGGAATTCATCCCAGTCACCCTCGACCCTGACAACCAGATCACCATTCAGACCATTGCCAAATGCTCCCACCTCAGCGACAATGTTATCAGCTCCATTCAGTGAATCAAACCTCCCAGATGTCGAAAGCCCAACCAGAAAGTAGCACACACCATTATCAACTTCAGCAACCCCCATGATGTCAACAAAGCCATCAAGGATGGCATATTTGTGGAAGGACAAAAAATTTATGGATACAAATAACTCCTGGAACCCTGAAGGTGCTACAAGTGCCAGTCGCTCTTTCAGACCCATATATCACATGGGTGCAAACACCCCCATGACATATGCGGGACCTGCAGGGACCAACACTACACCCCAGAGTGCCAGATAACAGACCAGGAGACTTACTACTGCACTAACTGTAAAGTAAAAGGGCACACAGCATGGAGCCGAGACTGCAAATCGTTCCTACAAGCCAGGACAAGACTCCACACCAGGATGAAGGACACAAAGTACATCTACTTCCCCACCAAGGATGACCCCACATCCTGGACAACCAAGCAAGAGCCTGACAATGAGAACGACAACCTCTACCACAGAAACGACAACGAACAAGGGTGGAAGACAATGAAAAGGAGGAAACCACCAAAGGAAAAGAGAATGCCAAATGGAGGTAGGGGCAAGGCTACAAGCTCTAATGCTAATCTCCTGGTAGGAACCCACGGCCAGGGCTGGCCACTGTGACAGGCCTGTATAGACAAGTTCCAGCAGCCACTGCCACCACTGCCAATGGCATCAAACCCAATGCTCAGCTCCAATCCTGCCCTTTCCCAATAACTGAGCCTCAAGATCAACTCCAACCCTCAAAACGCAGAACGACTATGAATATGGCAACAAAATGTACACAAGGCCAGCACTGCTCAACATGACCTCCTTAGCGACCTCGACCCTGACAAATTCGAAATCACAGCAATCCAGGAGCCCTACATCAACCCCGTCAACCTCACTCCAGCGAACCCCAGGTGGAATATCCTCTACCCCACATGCCACAACAAGGACTGCACCATCCAAACTCAAGCAATAATGCTCATCAACAAAAGACTCTTAAAGGATCACTAGCACGCCATCCCTATCGACAACCTGGACATTACAGCTATAGAAATCAGTGGGCAGTTTGGTAAAGTCCACATCTACAACATCTATAATAATGGAACTCATCAAAGGACACTCACCT
>JBBPMJ010000593.1:0-19959 GCA_038090255.1 Austroboletus niveus | reverse complement strand
TCGACGTGCTGTTAAGATGGCAGGGTTGGTACCTAGCAGAGAGAAGAATGGAGCCCGCATCCATCTGCTTACGGAGGGCGAGGCAAGCCTTCATTTTTGTGTCACGAATATGCTGGCATCAGATTCGCTTTCGAAAGTACCCATTGTTGGTACTGACGAGCATGAAGAGGAGGTTGAGGAAGAGCCGGAGAACCAAGGAATTATCATTATCGATGCCGGAGGCGGTACCATCGACCTGAGTGCATACTCCATTAAGTTATCTCTTCCAAGAGAAATCAAGGAGGTTGCCCCCGCTGAGTGTAGGTCAGCCCTATTGCTTAGACTTTTTCTCCTACGTCGTCCTATAGGTCGCCTTCAGGGATCTGTTTTCGTCACGCAGAGAGCCCATGCCTTCCTCAAAAGTGCGTGCTACTTTTGGTTCGGAGGATCGTCGAATAACATATGATGCATACAGTTAAGCTTGCCAACTCGCGATACAGATCAATGGTTCAGCAAATGGTGGATATTTTTGACCAGGCAACAAAGCTGAGGTTCCGCGATGCTAGCGATCCGCAGTACATCAAATTCGGAACTTTCCGCGACAAGGACCTCCAGTACGATATCCGTTCTGGCCAACTCAAGTTGGCTGGGTAAGGGCCCGGATCATATATTATGTATGAGAGACTCACTCGAACGCTCGTGTAGAGAGGACGTCGCAAAATTCTTTGAACCCTCCGTGGAGGCGATCGTCGATGCCTTTGAGAGACAACGAGAGGCAGCTATGGGATTGCAAATCCGAATCAAGGTAAGTTTGACATTGGCATTGTGCTACTAGCATGGTTTGATGATCATACATAGCATGCTTTCCTAGTTGGCGGTTATGCTGCTAGCGATTACTTATTTCGTCGTCTTCAGCAACATGAAGCATTTTCTGAAGTGCACTTGTGCAGACCTTCAAGCAACGTGTACGTGTGTCTTTTCAACGTGGTTGTATCATGCTCATTGCCACCTCCAAAGTAACAAGGCAGTTGCAGATGGTGCTGTATCTTCCCATATTCACCCTCTCGTCACTTCACGAACATCCAAGTACACGTATGGTGTGGACTGCCCCGCCACCTACAATGATGTCCTCCCTGAACACCAAAAGAGGAAGCATACTCGATTTACTTTACCATCAGGGACCACAGTATTGCCGGATGGATTCAAGTCAATTTTGTACAAGGTCCGTATTTATTCAGACGCTGTTCATTTATGCTGTCTATTTGTTCATTTTGCTTTTTGATAGGGTGTTCAGGTTTCGGAGCAGCAAGAATTCCTATGTGAATTTTCAATAGAGGACCGATCACGTTCTCAACTTAGGAGTATAAAAGAGACGATTGTTGCCTATAGAGGCGATCTCCGCGACCCTCTCTGGATGGACGAAGAACCTGGTAAGCCTGTTGATAAAGTGGCTGATTTATATTGCGCTGACAGACGAACTTCATCATAAGCATCCTTTACAACCATGTGTACCGTGGTTGCTAATATCTCCGAAGCTGCTCGTTCTCTGAGTCCACAAAAAGCTTCTGACGGGAGTGACTACTTCGAGATTGATTTCAATGTCATCCTACTGTTTGGCCTGACTGAGTTGAAAGCCCAAATAAGCTGGGTGCACGAGGTACGTCTTGTAATAATGTTAACGTTGAACAAGCTGTATCGCTCATGTGGTGCCTAGGGCGTTGAGAAGAGGTAAGAACCAGGCGAGCTATCAATAATATTTTTGCTGATGCTGGAGGCGTGCACAGATGTCCTGCTTCGATCGTGTACACCGATTAATTACTAATTACAACTGGCCGCTCATGGGTGTTGTATTCTGCCGCTTTCCGATATCTGCATTGATTACTGAGTCACCGGGTCGGAAAAGCAAAAGCAAGACAGATCTCTTGTAAACGCGATAGTTACCACAGTTGGGAATGCTATGGAAGCGCCCCACGCTCAGTTCTGAGATTCAGAACCAATAATGATGCATGTGAAGGGTAAGTTCGTGTTGAGAACTATATTTAACAGGGATCATCAATAATCCAAATATGGTGCTCGTTGGGTGATGCTGCGGACGCAACTAAGGAATGCGGTTGACGCATGGCATCTACAAGTCGTGTCTCGTGCTCGTCTATGGCGTCCACTTGGTTCCAGGGTGCTCTCACCCTCCTCTCTCAATTCCCCGTCTGCCCCCCCTGAATTCGCATTATGCATCTTCGAGAGCCGTATCGTGGCCTTTCACGCAAACTAGCACTCGCTTTTGACGTTGGTACGACGTACAGTGGGGTATCCTATTGCATACTCGATCCCGGAGAGATTCCGAAGATCCTCGGGGTTTCAAGGTGAGCATAACTCTGCACAGTGGTCGGTTGAGCTGATGCGGGGCTCGATTAGGTATCCGGCCCAAGAGCATGTCGGAGGCGACAACAAGATACCCTCCATCCTTTACTATGATCGTCAAGGCGTCTTGAAGGCTGTCGGTGCTGAGGCTCTACAGCAACACATTATCGAGCAAGCAGAAGACGAGGATTGGATAAAGCTCGAATGGTAAGCTCACATGAGTTACTTGATACTGCCACCGCCCCTTTGCTCATAAGGATGATACTAGGTGGAAACTTCACCTCCGAGCGAAACATTTAGCGTCGTCTCACATCAAAGACGAGGACATACCGCCCCTTCCGCAAGGGAAGAGTGCTGTCCAAGTGCTCGCAGATTTCATGCGGTATCTGTTCGACTGCACTCGCACCTACATCAGCGAATCTCATGCTAGTGGTGCTGCGATGTGGAGGTCGATGGAGAACAACATCGAGTTCATCCTTACCCATCCGAATGGATGGGAGGGGCCACAGCAGCAGCAGATCCGCCGTGCTGCTGAGATGGCAGGGCTGGTTCCTAGCGGAGAGGAGAATGCAGCTCGAATCCATTTACTCACCGAGGGCGAGGCAAGCCTTCAATTTTGCGTTACGAATGTGCTGGCGTCAGATTCGCTTTCCAATGTACCTATCGTTGGTACTGACGAGCATGAAGGGGAGGTCGAGGAAGAACCTGAACGTCAAGGAATTGTCATTATCGATGCCGGAGGCGGTACCATCGACCTGAGCGCTTATTCCATCAAATTATCTCCTCCTAAAGAATTCAAGGAGATCGCTCCTGCTGAATGTACGTGGCCCCGATCGTTGGACGTTTTCCTTCCTACGTGGTCCTATAGGTCGTCTCCAAGGATCTGTTTTCGTCACGCAGAGAGCTCATGCCTTCCTCAAAGGTACGTGCTACTTTTGGTTCGGAGGACCTTTGATTAATTCATAATGCTATAGCCAAGCTTGCCAACTCACGATATGGGTCATCAGACATAGTCCAACAGATGAAGGATATCTTCGACAAGACGACAAAACTGAGGTTTCGTGAACCTGGTGATCCACAGTACATAAAATTTGGGACGGTCCGTGACAAGGATCCTCAGTACGATATTCGTTCTGGACAACTCAAGCTAGCTGGGTAAGGATATCTTTTTTTTTTGATAAAAAACTATGAGACTTACATGGACGCTGGTGTAGAGAAGATGTTGCAAAATTCTTTGAACCGTCTGTGGAGACGATCGTTGATGCCTTTGAGAAGCAGCGAAATGCAGCCATAGGATTGCAGATCCGAATTAAGGTGAGCTCTACTTTTGACATAGCACTCCCGCGCGTGGTTCATAATGGTCACCCATAGCATGCTTTCCTAGTCGGCGGTTATGCTGCTAGCGATTTCTTATATCACCGTCTTCAGCAGCATGAAGCATTTTCAGAGGTGCACTTGTGCAGACCTTCGAGCCACGTGTACGTGTGTCGCTTCAATGTGGCTGTATCGTGCTCATCACCACCTCTAAAGTAACAAGGCCGTCGCAGATGGCGCTGTTTCTTCCTATGTCGATCCACTTGTCACTTCGCGAACATCGAGGTGGACATATGGGATTGAATGTGTCAGACCGTTTAATCCGTCTCTTGTTGATCATCAAGAGAGAGAGCACAATCTGATATCTTCACCGTCGGGAATCTCGATTTTACCGAAAGCATTCAGCCCGATACTAAAAAAGGTCCGTACTGTCCATCGGTAACTTTTGGTCCACTTTACAGCTTGAATAGGGAGTTCAAGTGTCGGAACAGCAAGAATTCCGGCAGCCTTATTTCAGAGAGGAATCATTCCGCTCTGATTTGGATCAAGTGAAAGAGCCCATTCTCGCATATAGAGGTGATCTCCTCGATCCTCGCTGGATGGATAATGAACCCGGTAAGTTGGGCTACGAAGGTTGACCGATCGTGTGCATCGCTGACGGGTGGTCTTGACACGCAAGAACGATTTACCACGATGTGCACCGTGATCGCAGACACCTCTCAGCTTTCCGCCTCTCTAACTCCCCGACTGACTACGGGGGGAGAACGCTATTTTCGCATTGGCTTCAACGTTATCTTGCTCTTTGGTCTCACAGAACTAAAAGCACAGATCAGCTGGAAGGAAAAGGTACGCGTTGTCGCCACTGTTGCGGGTTGAGAACTAATGTAGATGATACCTCGTTGCCCGATTCAGGGTGTGGAAAGAAGGTGCGACTCCAATTGCCCGGTCAGACGATGCACAATGCTGACTTGAATTCAGGAGTCCTGCTACGATCGTATACAACGAATAGTGTACCTGATCTGAGTTCAGATGCAGTGACAAATTACCCGTTTTGTATATATTAAGCCTTTCAGCAATGAATACAAACTCTCCTATCGAATAGTAGTACAGCTACAAGCTCAAAGTTACCTGGTATAAATCTTCCCCACATTTACTCCACTAAGCGTCGTCCCGAGGTGCGACGGATACGGCCAACGGCAAATTACCGCGTTTCTCAAATTCACCATCAATCATTGGAACCATCACGAACGCGAGGTTCCGAACGATACGTGAATCCTTGTCCGTCATCGCGAATTCGAACTTGCTCAGCAATGTCACGAGGAATACTTGCATCTCAATAAGACTGTGACGTTCCTAAGTCAGTAACGGTGTTTCTCGAAAAGGAAAGATGGGAATCTGTACGCGAAGCGCCATCCCAGACAAGCACGAGCGCCACTCAAGAACGTCAATCTGTCAGTTATAATGAAAAAACTGCGGAAAACGATGCGAAGGAGTGCGCACAGGTTCGAGTATACGCCGAGATCGACTAATTTCCTTTCTTCCAGCGTACCGTCCAACCAACGGTCAGGGTTGAATTCGTGGGCGTCCTCACCCCAAATTTCTTTGATGCTTTAATGTGATCAGACGTCCACCCACAAAGATACATGTATATGTTGAATACTTGTATGCGGCAACAGACACGATCATGCGAGTGCCTTTGGGGACGGGCAGTTCATTGAGTACACGTCCAGATTCCGTGACGACTGGCTGGGAAAGTGGAAGGATGCCATCCTTGCTGGCTATACGCGGAAGCTGTGGTGCGGCAGGGTGGAATCGCAGTCCTTCCTGTACCGCCAGAGAGTGAATTAAAACAGTGCAACGAGAAATTCGCAGTGGCATGTTACTTTAATTACAGCATTCAGATAGGGCATGGTCTCCACATCTGTGAGAGAAAACTCGGAATCGCCACGCAGTCGGATGGTGGCTTCCGTCCTCCAAATTTCATCTCGGAGCTTGGATTTTATTGTGGGATTACGAGCAAGCTCCAAGAGAATCCAGGAAGTAGAATCTGAAGTAGTCTCATGGCCAGAGAGAAGAATCGTGCTATGTGTTTACCATCACAAACTTCAATTACCGGGCATAAAACCGATGATCAGATAAACCTACCACACTTGTGCCAACAATTCTTCGTCGTTCATCTTATGCTTCGCGTCTGCATTCATGTTGGCTTTGACTGTAACATAGTCAAAGAGTGTTCAGAAATACTAAAGGAAATGAGGATAATGCACCAAGTAGGGAGAAGATGTCTCGAGATCCAGTCCCTTGTAAAATTGCACCTGATTTCTGCCGTACCATTTCTTTCGCAAGATCAGTGATCACTGTTTTGGTCTCGCGCGCGCGTGTAAGTCGAGAGTTCAGACTATAATCGACGACTCGTTCAAGGATCCAGGTCGGAACAAAACCTGCGGCAGATTGCGCGAAAATTTGTAATGGCGAAGGCAGAGAAAAAACATCGCAGCTGAAATAAAACAGTAAGGAACGGCCCGGAACAAAGGGAAGGATACAGACCAGTAATTTTCATACTTCTTAGCGACGACATGAAAATCGCTATGGACGGTATTGAACTGAACATTGAATGCAGCTACAGTGAACCGTGAATGTAAAAATTTGACAGCATCTTGCGAAAATGAGAGCATCATACCTCGGCCTATTGCATCTATTGCAGCCCGCGAGAGCCAATCCAAAACATTGATTTCAACACCCTGACCATTAGTACTTCCAACGATCTCTAGCAATCTTAGAGCCAAATTATCTGCGCAATCCTTAACAATCGGGAAAATTTCTCTGGCTTCGGGACCATCAAATCCAGCAAGCATGATTCTCCTGTGCCGCTTGTGATCCTCGCCTACCATACAGTTCAAGAGCAAGAACAGAACGTAAGGTAAAACTACCTTCAGCCCAGAGGAGACCCTTCCCGTTTACCATCCGTGACATCACACGGAGGCTGGGCTGCTTCAAATATTGATATGCGTATGTGTTTAAGATTGCGTGAAGAGCCTTTGGATCAGCAATCAGGAGTTGGTTTTCCTGTCGTCCATTGAGACATGACTAGGTAAATCACAAGAAAAACTCAAACAAGACGACTCACTCCAAAGATACCTTTGAATCGTACAATATTACCATACAGACTTTGCCATAAAAAATCAGCTTCGCCAACTGGACGTTGGAAGAGCTCCAGTAAGTGACCTGTGTTGTATTTTAGAACGGCTCTGACGAATCCAAGAAAGAACATACCGAAGATGAAGGATGGTGACTTGGGCCCACGGATCATGGGTAAAGATGGGCGAGTGAGACGGTCAATAAAAGCATACACAAGAACAAGGGCTATCGCCCCGATGACAGCACGGCCGGTAACTAAAGAGGACATGTTTATCGTGAACTTCCATGAAGTTGGCCTTATAAACGAATCCAGTTTGAAAACAGTGACATAGTCAGTATGACATACGTTGTACTCGTCGGACAGCAAAGTGATGCAATGATACATACCAGAAACGAGTGAGGCTTTGATTTTCCTACCAGCCCCGCATTGAAATAAAAATATTTTGACCGCAGCATTCCCGGAATAAGAGGCTGCCAGCAACCATAAAGAAGGCACCTTACGAACGTTCGCGAATGGTTTAGTTGCCAGATTTTTAGAGTCAGTAAAATGGGAAGAATCTTAGAGACGGACCGGAGGCGGCGGCCGCCTGTGAGACCAACGGCTGTCAATATGGTCCCCGACTATTTTCACATCCAGGGTACGAGTAGCTATGTAGTTCGCTATAAGTTTATGTAACACGGTGGCTGTGTACTATTGTACTCCAACAGGAAGTTCTCCAATTCACTCGTCCTTTGCTTTCCAGTGCTCCCCTGGGGCCTGTACTTGTCGAATCAGTCGTTGCCTAAATGCGTACAATTTTATTTTGACAGCCATGTTTGACCGTTGTTTAGGCTTATTACTGTTGGGACAAATGTGACGTAGGTACAAACACGGAAGGACCAAGTCACGTCCCGATGCAGATGGAGTGTCAAGATCGGCGATTATTTATTGAGTCTCTGCTATCGTTTTATATATTTAATATGTTCCACACCCCTTGCGCCACGACCAAATTTACCACCTCGGCAGATCGGCTTGCATCACGTGCAGTCACACCGTCTGCTCGGAGTTCCAACAACTACAAGTAGTTAAAGCCGTTTGTGGTAGACACATTGGCCCGAGGACGAGGAAGTGAGAGAGGGAAAACTAATGTGAGCGTGCGCCCCGACGCGGGGGGAGTTTGGGTGTAATGTTGCTCGCTGGTTACGGGGCCGAAACTCCTGAACCCAAAAGTTACCCAAGGTGGGCACGTTATCTGTCCGGGGACTTAGTGTGTGCCGCCTCTGGCACGAAGAGGATACCGTGCGGCGTTTTAAACCGTTCAGTCGCGTTGAGAAATCTGAGGGTCTCCATTAAATTTTTTGGGTCGTTGAGTGGTGCCGACACGCTGGTGGTGCGGCGGCCTAGTCGTTGACGGAGTCGTGCGCGAGGGACACAGTGTGCTGGGCAGAAGAAGAAGAAATGAATGACAGATTCCGGTTATTTGCGGCACCCTGGAGAGTCGGCACGTTTAATATAATGGAGATGATTGTTTAGGCGGACGTGAAACAAGATCGACATATGCCAGGGGAGTCCTATGGTGAACTTGAGGAACTTGTCCGAAGGGGCCGAGGGGTCGATGTGGGGAAGCGCGGGGACGACTGAAAGGCTTTGGCGTTGAGGACTGTCTGAGAAAGGCATCCAGGCTCCTTACGACTGGCTCTGAAGGCTGTTATTCTGGCAACTAATACTTTCCTGTTTGTGCGAGATTCAAAACCAGAGAGCGAAGCCAGGGGGTGGCACCATGTTTCATACCCATGTTTCACACCTATGCACACGATGCGTTCGTAGTGATCATCGAGTCTGTGCACCCAGACCCGCGCTGGGGTCATAGGATGCCATACATTGAGATCGTGTCATTGTTTTAATCACTGGGCATGATTAACAAGCTGTTACATGGAAAGACAAGGAAACGTTAGCGTTTTCCAAACATTGTTTCACCTTTTACCGGCAGACTTCAAGATGGCGACCAGGCTGAGTCCGTTTCAACGCGCTTCTTGTTTATTGGAATGGCCATGTTTCTATTATATCACATCTGACACGATGAACAACGGCCATTAATTTCGTGAGTCGGATCTGACTGATGTGTACCTCGTGTAGGGTGAAAGAGGGAATCTATCATCATAGATGTAGTTGTTGTGGAAACAGCATGATTGGTTAGATCCGATCGGGTCGCGTGTGTGCCTCGCCTTATCCTGCCACTGCGGTGCAACTTGCATGCTGCAAACGCCGAGCTTATAGGTAAACTCGGGACCACCTTCTCCTCTTTCTTACACATTCTTCAACACTCAGAAAAGTCTCCACGATATGCCAGAGCGACAACCGTACCAAGGTCCTGCGCGAAAGTTGGTTTTGGCTTTCGACGTGGGCACTACGTACAGTGGTGTCTCATACAGCATCCTTGACCCAGGCGAACCACCCATCGTGTGTGGTGTTACACGGTAAGCGTTTGCACGTTTATGAAGAACAGTCCGTTCTGCTCATCACGCTCTTAACGCGGAAAGCTTTCCCGCCACAGATCATGTAGGCGGAAACTCGAAAATACCCTCCATCGTGTATTACGACCTGGAAGGGGTCCCTCAAGCATTTGGTGGCGAGGCTCTCCAAGAGAGCGTCATCGAGAAAGCAGAGGATGAAGAGTGGACCAGGCTAGAATGGTGAGAGCTCTTGTTACCACTCGTTTGCATACTCAGGCACGCGACATTAGGTGGAAGCTTCACCTCAGACCGAGAAATATGGCGTCCAACCATGTTAACGACCAGGACATTCCACAATTACCCCCAAACAAGACCGCCGTACAGGTCCTGGCGGACTTTATGGGCTATCTCTTCCGCTGTACGAGGACCTACATTCAAGAGACTCATGCCAGCGGGAACGAGATGTGGGAATCATTCGACGATAATATCGATTTTGTCCTCAGCCACCCGAACGGATGGGAAGGTCCACAGCAATCGCAAATACGACGAGCAGCTGTTCTTGCGGGACTGGTCCCCGATTCTTCCGAAGGACAAGCCCGGATTCAGCTCGTAACCGAAGGCGAAGCAAGCTTGCACTTTTGCTTGAGTACTGAAAAGACTGCTGGGTCTTTCAAGGTATGTACTTGTTATATCAGTCCACATTCAATCTGGATCACTGAAGCATCCTTATTTTCTCAGGAAGATCAAGGCATAATGATTATTGACGCGGGTGGCGGAACCATTGATGTCAGCACCTACTACATGACAGTATCTCCCCCCACCTTCGAGGAGATTGCCCCGCCGGAATGTAAGCGAGAACCTTGTTCATATTGTAGTGGCCTAATGGAGTGGGTTCAAGGCCATTTGCAAGGCGCCGTGTTCGTCTCCAGACGCGCTAAGCAGTTTCTCGCTGGTAAGCTGAGAGAAAGAAATATGTCGGAATGATCCTCACGATCGTGTTAGCTAAGCTTTCAGGTTCGAAGTTCGGGACTGAGGAGGATATCGCTCAAATGACGAGCGAGTTTGACAAGACAACGAAGCTCCGTTTCAACAACCCTGAGGAGCCATCTTATATCCGGTTCGGTACTGTAAAGGACCGCGATCTTGCGTATAATATCAAGTCTGGGCAGCTCAAGATACCTGGGTGAACGACATCTTACCTTGATTTGTCACACACGTTTACGATTCGACGTAGAACTGATGTCGCGACTTTATTTGAGCCCTCTGCAACAGCAATCGTTAGTGCTGTAGAAAATCAACGAAGGCTGGCGACCAGGCCCATCAAGGTGTGTCAGTAAGAAACCACAACCATACTTGAAACTGACTACCGCCAGTCCATCTTCCTCGTTGGCGGTTTTGCCGCGAGCGATTGGCTCTTTTCGAGGCTTCAAGAACACATCAGACCGTTGAACCTCAGCTTTTGTCGGCCTGACAGTCATACGTGAGTAACGTTCGAAGTCGACTTGGCTTCTCTCCTCATGTGTTCTACCAACAGAAACAAAGCTGTCGCGGATGGTGCGATTGCGTTTTACCTCGATCACAAGGTTTCGGCGCGTGTCGCCAAATACACGTATGGTACCCGCTGCGCCATCGAGTTCAATAAGAATGACGACCAACATCGTCTTCGGGCGTCGTCTGCGGCTCCACGTCCATCCGGACGTATGGTGTTGCCAAATGCGTTCAGCCCCATATTGCTCAAGGTATGGCGTTTTGGGACTGTTCAATCATGAGTGACATGGATGGAAAGGGAGCGATGGTTTCGGAAACGAAAGAATTCCGCAAAGAATTCATCACAGAATGCGCGGAAAGATCATCCTGTGATATGATTGCTACGGAAATCGTCTGCTATAGAGGCAATACGAGCAATCCTCGTTGGATGGACTCAGAACCAGGTTAGTCGTATGTTTGGTGGTCGCTGGGGTACGCATACTGACGATGCCCTACCAAGGCATGTTCACCAACCTGTGCACCGTTCACGCAGATACGTCGCGAGTGTCCAAGACGCTCAGCCCTCGAAGGGGTTTTGCGGGGTTACAGTTTTACAGACAGCAGTTCTGTATCGTGTTGATGTTTGGATTGACCGAGTTGCAAGCACAGATTAGCTGGACGGAGAATGGAGTGGAGAAAAGGTGAGAAACTCTTTCCCGGCTTTACTTGTTGCTAACAAATTTTGAAGGGGTCCTGCCAGTGTGGTATTTGATCAGATTTTGGAGGAGATCTAGGATGAAGTTGTGCAGCAGGATCGTGTCAATGGATACGCTGGATACGTTCTCTCTCCACTTCTGCATTTGCAATATGCAGCGTGTCAAAGCGCCGCTATTCATGTCTGTTTTATGTAAGTAATGGCGACTTGAATCCCGTATGCGACGGTCGACCTAGATCTAGTTGAAAGTTGATCGGTCTATGTATTGTACCTTGGCATGATAGGTAGCGGATAAACATCGGTCCGCCCTGAGTGACGTTTACCTGTGATAAAGATAAGTTGCCTCCCCCACACCTAACAAGTAACCAGCACTCGTATCAAGAGCAACCGTATCAACAATGTCGACGACCACGTTCAAGATCCTAGTCGGATCGTACACGGACTCGATCTACACCCTCGCCTTTGACCCCGCTCCGTCGGGTGCCAACTCGGGTCCCACCCTCACCCTTCACGCCCGCACCCGCGTCGGCGATCGCCCATCGTGGATCGAACCCCACCCGTCCGACAGGTCGCTCGTCTTCGCCACTCTGGAGCAATCCGTCGGCAAGATCGTCGCCGTAAAGTACGACGCGGACGGGTCTGGACACAAGGTAGCGGAGGTGGCGAGCGGCGGCGCAGACCCCTGCACGCTGCTTGTCACGGAGGACGAGCTCGTCGTCGGAAACGTACGTCGTCGATCGACGAATGACGGCGACGTTGATCATGCTGCACACATGCGTGCTTTTACTTAGTACATGGGCGGCACGTTGGCCACGGTGCCCGTCTCGACGACATCGCCGCACGTGGACGCCGCGCAGCTGTGGACGCTGGCGTTCCCGTTCGAGTATGACAAGCCCGGGCGGGTGCTCTCCCGTCAAGAGGCCACACATCCGCACCAGGTCGTGGTTAACTCCACGCATGTGGCCGAGCGGGAGCTTCTCGTGCCTGATCTGGGCTCTGACAAGGTGTGGCGGCTCACCAGGGCAGACGACGGCCACTGGGCCATTCGGGGATGCGTCGACGTGCCCGTGGGCGGTGGTCCGCGACACGTCGCGACGTACGGTGTGTTTCTGCGAGTGGTGACGTCTGAGTGCCGGGGACTGACGCGCCGGAACTGTGGCACTAGGAAATACGCTCTACGTCTTGCTCGAACTCACCTCGGAGCTGGCGGCATACACGTTGCAGACTGGTCAGCCGCCGGTGCATTTGACTACACTGTCCACCCTCAGAGCGTCCCCGATACCGAGCGGGATGACAGCTGCGGAAATATTGATTCCAAAACCGAATCGCTCGTTTCCGACGGCATACATTTATACATCGAATCGAGACGATCCACACCCGGAGGGCGACACAATCGCCATTTTCTCCTTGGAAAAGGGAGAACAGCGTCCGGAGTTGGTGAATGAGGTGCGTACAGGACTACGGCGTGTTCGTGGGATGGCGTTTGGAGGGGAGGACGACAAGTGGCTTGTCGTCGGAGGTTCTGTCGCGGGAGGGATCAACATATACGAGCGAGTGGAACAAGGCAGGGAACTTCGACAGGTTGCCAAACTCGACAGTGCAGTCGGAAGCCTCGAACCAACCGATTTCGTATGGTTATAATCTGAGTGGTAATACAGAGAAAACGACGATGCTAAACTTATCCTATAATGCCACATTCCCGAAGTCGTGCAAGTTCCCTGGTGTCCAATCCAAGTTCGCGTACTAACACATCGTCGGTATGTTGCCCGAGATCAGGACCAGCCCATCTTGTCCTCGCCCCAGATCCTTCTAAGACAGGAAAGATACCTGGCATCTTGACGTTCCACCCACTCTCCATATCACCCACCCATACATCCTCCACGGCACCACGTGCCTTGACTTGCTCGCTCCCCACGATTTCCTTGACACCGACGACGCGGCCAACAGGGATCCCTGCCTTGTCTAGCACGTCTAGGACATCTTCAGCAAGACGTACAGTCGTCCATTCTGAGATCGCGTCCTCGATTTCTGCCTGACGTGCGACGCGATGCTGATTCTGGGCGTAATCAGGGCCGGCGAGGTCCTCCCGGCCAATAGCGCGCATCAAATGAGCATACAGCGTGTCGCCGTTCGCTCCGATGACAACAAACGTTGGTGTTAGACAAGGGTATGCGTTCGTCGGAACGATTCCAGTCACGGAGGACCCAGATGGACCTCGAATTTGCCAACAAGAGTCGTTGAGGAATGGTTATAGAAGAAGGAGCGTGTTTGAGCCTATACTTTGCATTTGCGATCATATTCTGGAATAATACCCTCCATCATGTTTAACACGCTGTCATGCAGGTTAGTTAAAAGCAGTTCTGTGCAGAAAACGAAAACTGGCCTCTCCATGATACTGACATCGACTACTTGACCACCCTTACACCTTTTTCTTCCTTTTTTTGCCTGGAGAGAAGTGCCAGAGCCTAGAATCGAGCATTTAGCAACAGCAGACTCAAACAAAAAAAAAAGGTGGAAGCACTGACTGTACCAAAGGCGGCGTGCAATCCAGAAATAGAGTCCCCTAGACTGATGTTTGGCCTCACCGGCGGTCCGGACAACCCTGTCCATATCCACTCACTCGAGTAAATATAAGCGACGGATTGAGCAGGTGCAGCGCCGAAGGTCCCAGCCCCCACTTCTCCAGTGCTTCAAATCGGAAAAACGTATGAGCGACCTTGAACCTAGACTAATTTGAATCCTTACTTCCTGGCTTGAAATTCTCGATGACTACATCACTCTTGGCTTCGAGTCGCTTCACCAAACTAGGTAGGTGGAAATAGCCAGTGTGAAACGAAGATGCAGGCTGAGAGAGAGAGGAGCTACGTATGCGCGTCCCTCGTCCTGCCGGAGATCGATTGCGACGCTTTTTTGTTCCTTGTCAGGCTCCGAAACCACGGACTGACGCCATCAAGGTCGAGCTCGCGCCAGACGCGCAAAGGGTCCCCGCCCGGCGTCGGGACGATGGATACGGACATACCCAAGAAGCTGTCCACAAAAGGGGCCTGCTATGCGTTCGCGTCTTGGAGCTCGGTCAACTCCTGCGAGCGGGAGTTGGTTAACTTGCTCGTCTGAGGTGTTGTTGGAACCAGAGCCGTTGCGATACCGAGCGTCGAAGATGTGCGTGGTCTAGCGGGTTTGTGAGCTGATGAAGAGTCGCTCCGTCACTCTGCCACTGCAATAATATTGTCGCTGCCAAATTACATAATGTTGCTGGTCGCGCGTGGGATCAGCATCATATTGACTACTCACCACAAGATAGTTGTCGCGTGGCCGGCGCACCGAAAATGGGCGGTGAGCGACACTCTCAGGAGAGTTAACATTCAATTTTGTTTTTCGCCTATTGGCAGTCAAGCTTGACGACCACCGCCCGCGACAAGATCATCTGTCCATCGACATTCGTACGTTTTCTTCCTTTTCCTTCGAGTCTTTTCTTGACATTATTGTCCTGAATCCGTTTTCCGATCATACTTATCCTTAAGAATGGGGAAGAAAAAGACTCCAACGCAGCCCTCGTCGAAATCAGCTCGGTCAAAGGGCCCTCCGCCTCGGAATAGCAACTCGTTAGCTTCATTGCCGCGGTCTCAGTCTCCTGCTCCATCGCATGCACCCTCTCCGATAACCATTTCTCATTCCCACCGTCCGAGTACGTTCGGCCAAGGCTTGCCAATAAATGAAGGTGTCAGTGTTCCTCGAAGTGATGTGGGCTCTGTCAGGCAAGGAGGTACTTCACCATATACATTCTCCTGTATTCTTTCTTCTTATCAACGATTTTAGGTTCTGCAGTCACGTTCGGTTCCATAGACGACCTTTCTCCTCCCTTGTCATATTCACCTGCAGCCACACCTGTGGTCAAAACCGAAAACGTAAAGTCCTTCGGGTCTATACCTGCTACACTTTCCACGCAAGTTAATGGTAAACCGAGTCTCGGTTCTGTTTCGGCCGCTAGGTCTTCGAAACTCCTTGCTCGGTCTGCCGCATATACCTCAAGCGTGGTGTTACCGTCTCCTGCGTCTATCACGTCCGAATCGACGTCGAAACGTGTACTTGGCAAAGCCGACGTTTCCAAGTTATTCCAGAGTTATTCTTCTGACACTTCCTCGCCTAATTTGCCCCCGAATCATCAACCTTCTTCTACAGGACAACACCCTCCACAGCCTCCTGCGCCGCCTTCTCAGTTGAGTGCGCCCCAATATGTGCAGTTTCTACCCGGGATGGGACCTCAGCAGGGTGCTGGCGGCCCACGCTCTCTGGTCTTCACTCGCACCGTGCCCAACGGCACTGGTGCCCCTCAACCTATGATAGGTCCTGGTGAACTCCGTGGACATCCAACGATTCCTGCTAGTCTACGACTTTCTCCACGTCCGCACCAGCCTCCCCCTACAGGAGTCTCCGCACAACAGGTTCCTCTTCAACTTCCTGGGGCATCTTATTACGTATGTGTCTCCTTGAGATCTAGTAACCTAACTTTGTTTCACTGAATGCATGTGATCAGTACCCCTTAGATCATGCTTATGTGCAGCCTCCTACTTGGTTCTATCCTCTCCACATGCGTCAACAACCCCATCCTCCACATACGCCTCACCCACCTGCATCAACCACGCAGAGACCACCTCAATCTACCATGCCACTATTACCTCAAAATTCGCCTCCTATTTTACTCCCCGGCACTCCCACCATATTGCACGCCGTTCCACGCCCACCACATACACCACATACACCTCCATCACATTCCCATCAAACCTCGAGTAGTATTAATATCTCGTCGCCTCCTCCCACACCACCCACTACTGCTGCCCCTTCTGCTCGTCTCAATAATAATGCCGCCGCGTTCGTTCCCACTTCACGCCGATGCAAGGCGATTGTGATAAGGAAGGAAGACGGCACGGAGGTGAAATTAGAGGCATTGATGAAGAAACACAGACCGCAGCCACCAACGGTACCGATCCCACCACCGTCTTCGGTCACGACCAGTTGCCACACTGTATCGATTAGAATTGAGAGCGAGAAGTCGAAAAGGAAGCGGAAGCGGAAGGAGCAAGCACGACTAGAGCAGGAGAGGAAGGATGTTGAAGAGCGCGCAAAGAAAGAGGAGGAAGAACGAAGACGGAAGGAAGAAGAAATCAAGCAGAAGGAAGAAGAGGAGAGGAAAAAAGAGGAAAAGGAACTTTCATGTCTTGAGGAAGAGGAAACCAGGATTGAAGAGGAGCAGAGGAAGGCTGATATGGAGAAACAAGAACAAGAAAGTGCCGATCGAGAAGAAGAAGAATGGTGGCAACAAGGGGCACTGTCAACTGGAATCCGCTCTGCCTCTGTCAGTAGTAGTGGCTCGACACTGACAGCTTCTCAGGGTGGTCCAGGCCCGGGTGGGCACTCTGCGGGCAGCAAACGCACCCGAAACGCTCTTCCTCAGCAAGGCGAAGGATCAGGCTTTGGTGCTCCTGGTACTGTGCCTATACTCAGGGTTGCCCTCGAGATATCTGTAAATCGCTGGGTCGCTACGAGTACGGTTCGCAAACCAAGTCCCGCCGAGGCATCTGAGTCTCCTGAAATTGTTGATCGCAAAGTCAGAGCACTTCTCAACAAGCTCACAATAGAGAAGTTCGATTCCATCTCCGACCAGATCATCGCTTGGGCGAACAAGAGCAAAAAGGAGAAGGATGGTAGTACCCTGATTGGGGTCATCAGAATCGTATATGAAAAGGCAATAGACGAGCCTATGCGGAGCGAGATGTATGCCCGTCTATGTCGGAAGATGATGGAGAATATCAGTCCCGACGTTCAGGACGATGGCATCAGGAACCCCGAGGGCAAGCCTATTGCTGGTGGTCAACTCTTCAAGAAGTATCTTCTCAATCGCTGTCAGGAAGATTTTGAGCGTGGTTGGGTTGCCAAGGAAGTTATGCCAGCAACAACTGCGGCTGGCAGCGGACTCTATTCATACGATTATGCTGCTCAGGAGGCGAAACGGCAAGGTCTTATCAAGTTCATTGGTGAACTCTTCAAGCTCCAGATGCTCACGGATCGCGTCATGCACGAGTGCGTCAAGAAGCTTCTTGGTAGCGTCGAGAATCCTGAAGAGGAAGTGATTGAGAGTTTGTGCCAGTTGTTGAAAACCGTCGGCCAATTGCTTGATGTTACCAAGGCGAGAGCGCACATGGACATATACTTTACACGGATGAAGGAGCTCAGCTTTAATGTTAGCCCCCGTATACAATTCATGCTTCAGGTAATAACCGATTTTCGTGTGATGTATGCACCTTCCTCATTGATTTTGCGCGGCAGGACGTGATCGAGCTCCGCGACCGTAAATGGGCAGCTCGCGGCGCTAGTATTACACCATCCGCGGTTCACGAAGCTGTTCGTGTTCAAATGTTTTCTTGTGATGGCAAGTGACTAATTGGGATCCAGGCTGCGAAGGAAAAGGAAGCCGCAGAGGCTCAGAGCTTACAACGTATTGCCATGTCTAGAGGTGGATCAAGGTGTGGTGGTGACCGAACTGCCGATTCTGGACCTGGACCTGATGGTCGGACCACGGCTGGAAGTTCGGTCGCTCGGTCACAGCCAAAAGCAGGCGACTTGTCACAATCTGGTAAGATCAGCAAGCCCGCATCGATGGTCATGGTCCCCAGTAGTGTCTTCACGAAGAAAGATACCAAATGTGATTCGTTGTCTCGGACTAGCTCAAACTCTAGCATGATCTCCATGCTGAGCCAGAACGCTGAACCAGTTGTCGATGCCATCCCAAATCCCAGCCGACTCCCCAGCCGAAACTCATCTGTAGACTTTGGACAAGGTGGAGCGACAGTAGTGGAGAAGTTAAAACTTCTGCCTCGACCCAAGCCTAGTCACGCCGCCGAGGAAACGCCTTCTCCCGCTTTTGAAGACGAGCCTGAGCAATGTATTCTGATGCCAGAAGCTGATGCGAGGAAGAAGATCGATGAAGATACGAAGGAGTTCTTCGCTGTTCGGAGTCTGGATGAGGCGGACGTCTACTTCACGAATATTCCCGAGCAACATCGTTATCGCCTTGTCGAAAAGTTAGTGGCCTCCGCTCTGGAGAGCAAGGTGTCCGACGTAGTGCTTGTTTCAAATTTCTTTGCACAAGCAGAGTCTATGGGCCAGTGTTCTTACGAGGCATTCGAAAATGGCTTCATGCCGATGGCGGAGCTCTTGGACGATATTGCCATCGACACCCCGGACGCATTCAGGTTTATGGCTATCATGATCAAAGGTGCGGGCCTGGATCAGGACGAGGAAAGGCTTGGCCGGATTGCTGGTAAATCGATGGATGGTGACAAGCTACTCCACCTGCTGTCTTGACGAACACCTTTTTTTTCATCATGCATTTAATTTTTATTCAACTTTCACCCTTACATTTGCATCTTTCTTTAATATTGCACAGGTACCGTGTAATGTGATATGCCCAACCTGACTTGGTTTCACGCACTGAGCATATCCCACTTAAGGCAGTACTTTCTCGGTACCAGTAGACACCTGAGAGGCTGGTTTTTCATGTCGGTCGTAATTACCCTGTGAGGCCTGCCCTCTGCGGAGGTTCTAAATATAGATATTGTCTTGTGGTGACTTCGTGCCTTGCATGCCTCCCACATCTGCAAAGCATCAGGAAACTGGGGGGAAGCTGACATAGCCAGATGTTTGTTACAAATAGATGTAAAGCTGATATAACAAGTTAAGTACTGGATCAAGGTATTGTATATCAGCACCTGAGAAGAAATAAAGCAGGAAGAATAGCATTTGAACAGGGAAGGGAACAAGTACATTCTAATGGTAATGCTATTCTAGCACTAATGTATGTAGTTGATGTCCAAGGAGAAATTATTATCATTGCTTACCACCCTGAGATTGATGTTACTGTATCTGACTAATGACATTCTGGCACTTCATGCTAATGTCTTGCCATTGGTAATCTAATCCTAGCATTCTGAAATCATATTATCAATGAGACAAGTCAGAAAGATGAAAAGATTGGCTGTTGAAAGCAACTAACTAAAAGATGCTTATCTATAGCCTGAGTAGTATATTCTGTACATGAGATAGGCTTACATAATATGTAGTGTACTTAGTATAAGTGTAGGGTTTCTAACTCCACTTTAATAATTACTTCTTTACCTCAAACCACCACAACCAGACTAAGCCCCCAAGCCCAGTCTTCACCCCCAGTGAGTATTTGGTCATATGTATGGTTTGGTAGAGTCATCACTCCAGCATAGGTGTTATGCTCGATGTAGTCAAAGTGTGGCCTGCAGAGTTTCAAGGGCTTACTGTCACTATATAGCAGATAGGGACGAGGGGCCTGCTGAGAGGGTTCCTTGGCAGGAATGCTAGAGACCATCATAGGACTAACAATGGGTCAAAGGGGGGGTCTAACAAGAGTTTTCCTTGAGGGAGGTTCTGAGGACTGTTGAGGATTGTGAGATCAATGGGTCTAAGGACATCACAGGACTAGTGACAGATTGAGGGTATAAAGGGAGTGTCCACTCAACAGTAGGATG
>JBBPMJ010000592.1:0-19962 GCA_038090255.1 Austroboletus niveus | reverse complement strand
AATATCGATTTAATCACCTGCTTTACTCCTCCGCCATTGATCTCGCATCGGCATTCTTTTGTCTGAGTCTAGATGACTCACCTCCGACCCTTTGACCCTCCGGCTTCTGTCCCTCTCGTAAATTAGTGACAGCGGACTTGAACAAGGGTGCACCACATAAGGTGAAGCCGAAGTCGCTTTCAAAACTGTATACCTCCAGCATTCCAGAGATTAGTACCCAGACCTCCATGGGACCAGATTTAACAGTCTGCCACTCCCTCACATCAACTTGCTGTCCCACATACCCATATTTTTAGCACACTTTGACAATATTCAATTTAATTATTGCTCTTGTGGACACTGCTCTTGCCCTCAGACTTTATCTGATTTGATTGTGCACAATGCATATATACATACAATCATTGCTTTATTCACCCTTCCTCCATCTCTCAACACCTGCTCTCCTGTTTTCACCTCAGGACAACAGTATGACTGTCTTCAGTAGCCTCCATAGTCTACACAATACTACTGCCTTTTCCCCATGTCTCCTAATCCTCAACATGACATAACTTTCAAAGGCTATGATTTTGAGCACTATCAAACTAAACAAGTGAACACAGGCCATGAGATGTCAGTCAGTCAGTATATAGAAAGGGGTAAAGGTCACAAACAAACTGTAAAGGCTTTGATTGAATGTCACAGAAGAATATTGGGACAGACACATACTTGCTAAGGCAGGACACATGCTCAAATGGTCAGTGAACTACAAGCAAGAATCTAGAATGAAGACGAACATCCTGCAAAGACATGCACAGCCTTAACAGGGTTATGTGAGAGTATCAAAAATGATAACATACCACCTATAATGTGCAGATGACGTGAAAATATCAGCAATAGTTCCTATCACCATGAATAATTCTCACATACAATCTACAAATACATCAGTGTCAAAAAATGACCAAACTTCAATCAAGCAGGAATAATGATACTCACTCTTTGAGAACAGTGATCAGATCAAGTTCATCCATATAATCAGCACAATGACATCTCTCCTAAAGACATGTAAAGAAATTGTGAGATATGATATCAGATTATACTGATTAGAAATATCCATGCTGGTCATGCACAGTCTGAGGATGTGAAATAGTTGTTAAATGGTCAAGTCGACTTCAACAATGGATCCAGAACAATCACATACTTTCTAAAGATGGGCATGAATTGTGAAATGGTCAGCTCAACTTCAATGATGGATCCAGAATAATCACATACTTCCTGAGGATGGGCACAAATTGTGAAATGGTCAGGTCAACTTCAACGATGAATTGAGAACAATTACATACTTCCTGAGGATGGGCATAAATTGTTAAATGGTCAGGTTGACTTCAACAATATATCGAGAATGATCACATACATACTGAGGATGGGCATGAATTGTCAAATGGTCAGGTCAACTTCAACAATGCATTGAGAACAATCATGTACAGACTGAGGATGGCCACAAATTGTCAAATGGTCAGGTCAACTTCAATGATGCATTGAGAATGATTATGTATGAGCTGAGGATGGGCACAAATTGTCAAATGGTCAGATTGACTTCAACAATCCATCAAGAACAATCACATACTTCCTGAGGATGGCCACAAATTTTCAAATGGTTGGGTTGACTTCAACAATGTATTGAGAACGATCACACACATACTGAGAATGGCCACAAATTGTCAAATGGCCAGGTCAACTTCAACAATGCATTAAGAACGATCACATACTTGCTAAGGATGGCCACAAATTGTCAAATGGTCAGGTCAACTTCAATGATGCATCAAGAATGGTCACGTACGAGCTGAGGATGGCCACCAATCGACAAATGGTCAGATTGACTTCAACAATCCATTGAGAATGATCACATACAAGCTAAGGATGGCCATGAATTGTCAAATGGTCAGGTTGACTTCAACAATGCATCAAGATCAATCATGTACGAGCTGATGCATATGTAGAATTGTCAAATGGTCAAAGTGACTCCATGCACCTTAAGCTAATCACTCACCACCTGTTGAGAAACATGTAAATCAACATGTTTGATTGCTGCAATGAAACACAAATAGCAATGTACATGCTGCATGTGTATGTAAATTAGACAGTCAATAGTGAAATTGACCATCTTATCTAAATGTCGCCCACTGTTTACATTAACCACCCTCTCTTGTCAGAAAAGCAGTGCCAAATGAAATGCGAAGAGCAGTACACACCTTTACAAAGTTGACATCTCCAATCATTGGTTATATTCTACATGCAATCACACATACATACCTCCTGTTGAGATGTGTATGTCAGCGTTCATCAAGCAATAGTTTGTATCACACACAAACTAATGTAGATCCATATGCTCCAGTATTAGTACTTGAATTTCATGATGACTGTGACTCAGACTTACATCCTAGTGATCTGACAAAATCTGAAGTTAGTATTCAATGTTGTAATTAAATTGCTTAAGTCTGACCTTAAGTATCTCAGAAAATTTTCTCGTTTGTGACTTCAAGTACATAGTCTGATAGGTTTTTGATGAATCCTTACATTGGCGTTATTAATGTTGAATATCTGCATTCATATATTCATCTCTTACCTTTGTTAGTGGGAAATCTCCTTTCAGATACAGCAAGCCTGCCCAATGCAGTGCTTTCTTCATCCATGACCTTACCCATTTTAAATCAATTTTCTTGACCCACTACATAGCTTCATCTTCCAGCCCTCCTGATCCCTTGTTGGTGCTGCTCACAGACATGAACGAACAAGCATGATGATATCAAGATGTAAGAGCATATTTTGATGCATGGCTGCCATCGCTGGAGGCTGTTGTAATTGCTTTGAGACAGTCAACCATGAGTTGTCGATGACACATAGCAGGAGCATAAAAGAGGGCCCCTGATCAGGACTGGTCAGTAAGAAAGTCTTGTAATGACACATGGTAGAATTTGATCTCTTCTGCATTATTATGCATATCAAGAATAGAGTGGCATCCATCTAAGGCTTTGTAGATGTCATGAACCTCCAAGCTTGTACTGTTGGCAAATAGAATTGTGGAGAGTCCATTGATGGCGAGCAGATGTTGAAGGTACATCAAGCTTTCCATGACAATGTCAAAATAATCATACTCTCTGGTGTCCTTGACAACCTGAGCATACAGGAAGTCCAAGCCTTTATGAAGTTTCAGGACATTCTTAAACTGTCTTGCCAGAGAGCCTTTTCCACAGATATATCCAACAGCCATAGCAGCATACATGAACAAACCTTCCAATTTCTCCACAAGTTGGTAGAGGTCTAAGTCCAATGGCTGAAGCACTGGCCCACCATATCTGACATGTTGTCATTTTGGCCAACCCTTCTCAAGTTCATGAATGAAGTACTCTTGAACATCACATTTCAATTCTGTAAGAGAAAGCAGCTGAACACCACCGTACCTGTTATTCAGAAGATCTCTGATATGAGGCTCAGGCCAACTTGTAAGGAGGAATCAGAAGGGCAGTTCCTTCTTGCAAAGACAGTTGATCAGCCAGCATATTTCCTCTGGTGAGGCACATTCATCAAGTCCATTGATAACAACCAGATTGAGGTCGGTACTCGATGTGCTGACAAGAAGTTTGGATAGCTGATCCTCAAGCAAGAGTTTGGATGGATCCCAAAGTGCTAGAGACTAGCCATTCTTCACCTCCAGAGCTTCCTCCATTTTCTTCTTTGCTGATGAACTCTTTTTCGAAATTTGATATGCTAGGATAGCCATGAGTTTATTGATGTTGTCATGATCTCCTGTTCTCCTCCAGAAAAAGAAAGTAGCCCCCAGTCGTTTGCATGTGTCATATTCCTTTGCAATGGTGTGTGCAACTGTGGTTTTGCCAGTACCTGCAGGGCCACTCAACCAGCACATGGAGGGGGCTGTGCTGCTATCAGCCCACAATTGAACTTCATCTAGGATTTTGGTTCGGGTCTTGGGTTTGCATATGATAGTGTGCTCTGTGTCTCTCTTGGCAGAATCATAAAGGGCATCTTGAACATAATGGGGGTGCAAGAGGTTGAATATTGTAGAAGCCAGCACTGAAGAAATAGTTGAGGCTTGCTGCAACAAGTAAGAATTGGAAATGATGGCTGACCTGGTGGGTGAATGATTTGCCCTACTGTGACAAGTGCAGTAACATTGCCTTGCATATCGGTACTGGTGAATGATATTTAGCAAAGTGAGAACAAAGTAATATGGGTCCTACTTTGATACATTTGGAACTTGTGGCACCATGATGAAAAGGACTGGTGCAATTGTCAGGTATGCAGGCTATAAGTAGGCCACAAGAGCAGCCAATAAAGTGCTTGTCTGTATTTGGTTATCTGCCCATAGGCTCTGATCAAATTGAGTTATATTGGCAACTTCGGCACCTGATCTTGGAGTATGGACCCCAGAACCATTTGCGGCTCGTATCTAGATTGATAGCTTCTTTTTAGAATTCCTTTTGGTTCACCCTTAGCCCTGCATAATTTTTTCATTCTCATTATGCAGCTCTTCAAATGCATTGGGGTATTCCTCATCCTGATTCCACCTCAGTTGTTGAGGTGATGGTACTAAGTGCACATGTTGGACATGAGTTCTGATGTTCTCTAGCATAGGCAACAAGAAGTTTGCCTCAATGAAAGGCATGCAACCCTCAAGAATGGCAGCTCCAACTGTCCTGACCCTTGTGGGACTTAGAATTCTCTATTTGTGTATGTGTGGCCTGGGCAATTATTCCTTGTGTAAAGGCCACCTTCTTAGTTTGGACATGATCAACTGTGATCATCACATCATCCTGTTACGATTTGTTGGACCCCTTTTTTTTTTTCCTACTTCACTTACCATGTACATCAAAGGACCTTGACCCTCGCTGTTCGAGCCCTGCTTGGGTCCTTTCTTTTTACCATTGTTTTTGCAATACCACTTACTTATTTAGCATGACTCATCCGCAGCTGTATTACCAACATTTATCCGATGCCATTTCATCCGCTCCATAGTGACTCAGCTTCTTCGCAATTCCATTACTTTCTACCACTGACTCACTTTCTTTCATTGACCTACCTTTAACCATTGGTTCATGTATATAAACCTTCAATACTCAGGTGTATTCACTATCTTAGACCTCCTGCAATTTACCTAGTATCTTGGAGTTGCTCTTGGGTCCCCCAGTTCTCATCGTACTGTGGAGTGGATGCTCCCTTTGAACCCTCGATCCATCGCTAGTCCTGCAATATCCCCAAGACCCATTGATCCCTCAGTCCTCAATGGTCCCCAGAACCTCTGCCAAGGAAGAACCTCTGCCAAGGAAGACCCTTGAGTGGACCCCCTTCGACCCGATGTTAGTCTTATGCCAGCCTTAGCCTCCCTGTCAAGGAACCCCTTTGTCAGGCCTCCTCGTCCTGTCAGCTGTATAGCGACAGTAAGCCCTCGAACCTCTGCAGGCCTATGCTTGACCACATCGAGCATAACACATCCCTTGATTGGTGAGTACACTATCAAGGGTTCCACCCCCTTGAGGCTTCAGCATGTTCTTGCAGTGCCAGCTATCAATCACACCACCAGCTCACACCCTGTTTGATTATCTCCATAACCACAACATGCGGTGAGCTTCTGAGGATACTGGACAGCCAGCCCAGTTCTCCTTCACAGTTAACTTTCAAGGTCTGGATCATTGTATGTCAGCTCACATTCATACATGAGCAGTCAAAATTCCTACCGATGAGTTTACATCCGATTACAGAGTACTGGAACACTAAGGATGTGAGGTTGACTAAAACAAGTGCTAGGGCTGCAGCTTGAAGTGTGTCATAAGAACAGACCATGAGAAGAGGGATTACTCCAATCCCTGATCTCAATCCACAGTAGTGATTCCACAGCCCAGCCTGAAAGCCGTGAGCCAATCAAGCTGGACCCCAAAAAGCCAGGCCGAGCCAGGCCACATTAGAGGCTTGGTGGGGCTTGGAGCTCAGCTTGCCATTTTGAGAAGCCATGAATCGAGCTGAGCCAGACCCCAGAAGCTCTGAAGCCATATGAAGGATTACACATTCCTATTACTGGCAAGAGCCAATAACTATAAATGGTATGCGGTTATGAAATTTTCATTTTGTCTGCCAATTTATTACAGGCAATATGTTCTACACCAAACAGCCTCACCAGCCCAAACATACAGCCATACCATCAGCATGTGTGACATGTGCAGATAATGCTGCCAATTTGGAGCTTCCCTCCCATCGGAAAGCTCAGATGGCAATATAGCCACCTGCAGGTGACAATGCAGTGAATACACTGGCATCTGGCGGCAAGGCTGGCTCAAAACGAACTTGCAAAGTCCTTGACATCAATGCCACCACATCCAATGCTGAATCTGACACTGATAGCCCACCCAAAAAGAAAAAAGATAAGTTCATGGCAATTGTATCTGATTACTGATGAACACTTTGTAGGGCTTCAGAAGGATCGCATAGCATCACAGATTAACAGAGCTGCTCAAAATGGGGCTTGTTACGCTCAATGTGGTCAAGCATAGGCCTGCAGTGATTTGAGGGCTTACTGTTACTATACAGCTGACAGGACAAGGAGGCCTGACAAGGGGGTTCCTTGACAGGGAGGCTAAGACTGACATAAGACTAACATTGGGTTGAAGGGGATCCACTCAAGAATCTTCCTTGGCAGAGGTTCTGGGGACCATTGAGGACTGTGGGATCAACAGGTCTAAGGACATTACAGGACTAGTGATGGATTGAGGGTTCGAAGGGAGTGTCCACTCAACAGTAGGACAAGAACTGGGGAATCCAAGAGCAACTCCAAGATACTAGGTAAATTGCAGAAGGTCTAAGATAGAGAATATACCTGAGTATCGAGGGTTTATATATGTAAGCCAAAGAGTTACGGGTAGGCAAAGGAAGAAAGTGAGTCAGCAATGGAAAGCAAGGGAATCGTGAAGAAGCTGAGTCACTACAGAGTGAATGCAATAGCATTGAACGAAGGTTGGTAATATAGCTGCAGATGAGTCACGCTAAATAAGTAAGCAATAATGGGAAAGCAATGGCAAAAGAAAAGGACCCAAGCAGGGCTCAAACGGTGAGGGTCAAGGTCCTTTGGTGTACATGGTAAGTAAACATAGAGGAAGAAAAAGAGGGGCCCAGTGAATCGTAACAGGGCTCTTGCTATCGGATCTGATGGTTTCCTCAAGGACATCCAGGTTATTGATGTAGATGAGCCAACCAAGAGGGGATGAGTGGAATGTACTCATGACATCAATGCACACTTCTCTGCTCCATGCCTGAACTCGGACAACAAGAAGGTTTGAGATTGTAACACTTGCAGGTGTGTTTTTCTCTACATTATTTGATTTTTCATTGATTCTCTATACTAGCAAACAACTCAAAAAGCACATCACTATTGTTGACCAAATGACTATGCTGCAGCATTACCAGCAAGCAGCCCATGAAGAAACATATTGGAAGTGGGCTACTGCCAATGGGTTTACATCCATGTTACCTGCTGATACCAAATGCCATCAAGAAGAAAAAGCTTGTCAATGTGACACCACCTTGTCCAGCACTGGCATTAGTAGGCAACCCTCTCTTGACAGTTATCTCATGCCAGTGGGCACAATTGTTCAATATTCCAACTCTGCATTTTGCAATGCTGCTATCAAGTGGCTTGTTGCCACAGACCAGGTGAGTAATTTCACTAATGTTCATTAACATGCTAATGAATGATGCTGCAGTCTATTCATTGCATGGAGCATCCAATGTTCCAATGATTGCTCAACATCATCTCACATGCTCCCAACAAGATCAAGGTACCTGGTCGTACCATAGTGTATGAGCTCATTATCAAGAAATTCAAGATTGACTTCCTCTTGCTCAAAAAAAAACTATTGGTATGTACACATGTCCTTATACATTACCGAACTAACATAGTACAATAGGGTCAAAATGTCCAAGGACAAATCAGCCTTACTTGTAATGCCTGGCAGGCCTTCAACTGCAATGGTTATTTTGCTGTTACTGCGTCATGGATCAAAGAGAATGCACTGCACATGTGGACTCTTCACACAGGCCTTATTGCATTCATCCAACTCAACAATGCACACAATGGGGTCCATCTGGGGCAGGCACTATATAAAGCTATCAAACACCTTGGTATTACTCATAGGGTACATATTCTGCTAGCTATACTCATCTGCTCACAATACCATTAGATTGGATATGTTACAAGTGACAATGTGAGCAACAATGACATGATGATGACAGAGCTTGCATGTCTCCTGATGTCTGAGATGGATAAGCCTTTTGATGGGGCAAAGCAACAGTTATGGTAAGTTGGTCCTGATTGTAACCATGTACAGTATATTGATTATCACATATATCTTATCACAGCTGTATGACCCATGTCATCAATCTTGCAACACAGACGTTTCTTGCAATGTACAGTACATTAAAACATTATGACTCCTCCTTACCTGATGCTGATATTGTTGTCAGTGAGAATCAAGACCTGATTGGCCTTGTTCATGCCATCTCTGTCAAGGTATGTACTCTTACATGTAATTGGAGTTGCCAAGACACTGACAGGTATTTTTAGACTCATTCATCAGCACAATGTAAAGAATTATTCAAGACCATTCAGACATGCTCACCCCCCTTGCAACTCACTGTTGATATGAAAGTCTGATGGTCCTCAATATTCAACATGCTCAGCCATGCACTTGAACTCAAAGAGGTAAGTATATCTGATAATATCCATGTATTTACACTTGCTGATCTTAATATAGGATGTCAATACTTTTATGGAACAGCTCACATTCAAAGATTGTGGGAACAACTCAGAGAAGCACCACAAAGTCCTGAGACTCCAGTTATCAGAAGAAGAGTGGAACAAAGTTCGCCTGCTTCTACCCTTCTCATGATATGTCATTATTCCTTTTATTACACATCACACACTAACATGACACTGTTCACATTAGTTTGTGAAGAATGCTCAACACTCTTTCTCAACAGAGCAAGGTCCAACATTACACACAGCCCTCCCAGCATTAGAGATCTACACAAAGCATGGTTGTCATGCACAAAGAGCAAGAAATTTACAAAATTCAGGGCCACACCTGAAGCAGGGGTGCAAAAAATATTCCATTACTACAAATGTACAGCAGCATCCAACATGCATATCATCACAATAAGTAAGTGGTCTTGCAATACCTATTCTAGGCTATCTGACACTTGCTTGCTTTTGCTAGTTCTTGATCCTCATCAAGGGCTTGATTACATCTGTGCCAATTGGGGCAAACAACTTGCAAACAAAGCAATAAAGCATGCTGAATTGATTGTAAGTTTCCTTTTTCTCAATCATGCTCTTCCTCTCCATTAATGAATCCAACAGTACAAGGAACATTATTATGGTATGTACAACTCTGACACCAATATCCCACAGCCCATGGACCACAAATGTCACATCACAACATGCAACCCCAAGCTTGACACCCTTTTGGGATCCAGTATTGATGATGACAGTGATGGCAAGTCTAATGAGAGTGTGCTTGGCTGGAACCAGAGCAGCAAGTGTGGTGGTGATCCCACACACTCGTGGCTGCAAGGTTTCCATGACTACCTCAACATGCGGGAATACCTTGGTGACACCACCATCATGCAGTGGTGGGGAATGCACTCTGCATGATACCCAGTATGGGGATCTCTGGTGCAGAACTTTCTCCCCATCATGGCCAGCTCTGTATTCTCAGAACATGCATTTTCATCTGCAGGGATAACCATCAGCAAGTGTCACAACTGGCTCAAGGCCAATATCGTGGAGGCCCTTCAATTTTTGAAGTGTAGCACAGGGTCTAGTGTCGTTGTTCAAGAGGATTCCTTACTCACTTCCAAGGTGCATGGTGATGATGATTGGGAGACTGACAACAAGTGGGATGGTGATGTTCTTGACATTAATATTTTGAGTCTCATACTACAACATCATATATCTTTTGATAGCATCTTGTGTGAAGCCACAGCCTGGGCCTAAACTCAGGCTTTGGGGCCAGGCCAGGCCATCTTTAGGGGCTTTAGAGACCTGGAGCCTGGCCTGTGATTTCATGAAGCCACTAGCCCCCTAAGCCGGGGCTTTTGGGCTGGGCCAGGCCGCAGAATCACTAGCTGTTGGTCTTCCCGGGAGAGACAAATTGCGAAACTAGGTGTGCAAAGCACACCTAGTTGTTAGTCAGTGTATGACTGAGGTAGTTACAATATGTATGTACTGTCTGCCAATCGTCCATCTCCGAAGATTTGGACATGCGATAGGAGTAGCCGTGCTCGGTGCAGGACAGGAGGGACAGAAAGGGTGGTGGGATAGGCAGCGGTTTCGAGCCTGCGAAAGCTCTCGTCAGAGGGCACCACTACATACCCCGACCGCCAGCCTATTTAGGGAACTACCAGCAGCACTAGACAGAGGGAGTAAATCGCAGTGACGAGGTGTGTGGGTTTCCATCAGCATCCATCGGAAGGGTGCGAGGCGCTGCCATTGCCTGCACGCCATCCCACAAGTCGCTCGCTGTTCACCCTCTCCTCACCACCGTCGATGACACCAAGTGTGTCTCCCACAAACCCCGACAACGACCAGCCACACTCCCACCAGTACCACCAACGCCACCCCAACCAACAGCAAAGCCCATTCCCAATTTCGCCAACCTCTGTGCCACCGCACAAAGCGTCGGCCTCCAGCTACATTCCATCATTGGGTGGGCCATCCTTGACAAGATCTCGTGCGAGGGCGATACCTCCGATGACTGGTCTGGGATATGGAACGCCCTCACCAAGGGAAAGGTGTGTCACCGTTGCCATCGTCGTCTAGGTCAGTTCCCCTCATCGCTCATAGGCGGCGCTACTCCTCCCCACCGAATGAAATTTGGGTCATTCCATCACACTGGAATTCGTCCGGGACCATCTCATGTTGTGTGATATCGTGCCCAGAGACAACACCACCGTCATCACCCTCTCCATTCTACGCGGTCACACCGTCCTGTCTGTCCATTGTCATTCTCTATCATCGGCGTCGCTGACTACAGTGTCTAGCAATGCATCTACCTTGCACCGGTCCTCCAAACAGTTCCAGAGTCTCTTGGCCACGCTTGGCTCATGTACCGTGTTCCTCGATGCATTGCCCCCTCTGCCTCTGTATCCCCTGGGGTCCTCCTATCCTTCGTAGACCATCACTGCATTCAGTCCTGCCCTATCGTTCCAGGGACGTCGACCCCTGCACCGGCCCGTCTTGCCATGCCGTTTATATCCCTCTTTGGACTTCAACATCCCCATCACCTCCCACCAGCGTGCCATCAATAAGAATCGTCGGCAACATCGATGATCTAGAGCTCAAGCATTGTTTACGTTCTAGGAATAAAATATTTATTCAACTGGTTTCGGCTGCTGGGGCTTTGAGACTAATTAGGTATGATTAGCTCTCCACACACCATTCAAGCACCTCAAATAATTCTGACATTGTGGCAGATGCTGTCAAGTACCTAAATTCAAGGATGTTGAAAGACCAAAATGTCGTATGGTTTTATACCCTTCAGCTCTCACCCCATCTCATTTACTATAGCAAATTTACCAGCATCAAGGAGAATGTTATCGATACCCCAACTTTATCAGACAACAGATAAAGGTGCCAGTTCACAGCCGATGAGTGGTGTTCAAATGAGTTACTCACTCCACCTTTGACATCCAGCTGCTGCCTCCAGAGTCAGGGTAAGGACATACAAACCCTCAATCTCATGCTCATCTCAGTGCACTACGGGGACTATACTAGTACCGAGGGGGATGTCAAGAAAGCCGCCACCCTGAAAGCACAGATTCTTCAGTTGGAGAGTCAGCCTTGTCGCACACACTCTTTGAGGACAACCCTAGGAACCAGCTCTAACTTGACAAGCGCCGCACCACCAGGTGCTTCGGGCGATTCAAGCTCTTCGTCTCCAGGAAACATTTCGAACAATGAGGTGGCTTTACCCCCAGTGGAAAGTATTCCCACAGTTGATGCTCAGCTCAAAGATCTCCATGACAGTAACAATATTCCACTGAGATTTCTTCTGTATCCATAGTGTCCTCATTTTCAGACGGCCACGAACTATTGCGCGTTGTCCGCAAGGGTAAAACATTGCCATTATGCAAAATCGAACAAATGCAGACACTGTGCGTTGTCCGTAAAATTTTTGATGTGCTGTTGCATATATTTCAGGTATGTATAGTGTGTTCCAAGACATTCCATGGTGCATTTTAAGATTTCGGCCTATGAAATGCAAGGAGACGCAAAATATTGCATCGAGGTGTGGGTAGAAGGCACGGTCAAGAGTAAACGTGCAGATATAAAGGTGAAATAACATATTCCATGTATTATCACAGAAGCCGTTCATGTAGAGAGTCTGGGAATATAACCTCTCGAGAAGGCAAAGATCTTGCTGTATTTCAGACGAAGTATACTGCAGGTCGACAGTTCCAGATACAACTTATTCGTTGGCAAAAGTTCTTACGTCTCTCAATTTCATCCGCGCATATCGCTGAAATGGGATAAACTCTGGTTCCTGGCTTGGCCACACCGATTCGATGTTACCCCATGTAGGTGTCAAAAAGGGGCCCCCAGTGGAACATGCATTGCTGACCTTGCTGATTTTTTTTATCCTGGTGCAGCTGAGCAAAGAACACATCCCTGTGATACTAAATGGAGGTGACGGCAAATGTGGGGTGCAGGGTTTTGCTGCTGGGGGAAAAGTAGTCCAAGGACCTGGTGACATCACATAACCCACCCTATACAGAGAACTGCATGTTTACAATGGAGAAGAGAAGAAAGATATCAAAAGGGGGTAGGTTTGCATTTATTCAGTTCTCTCCTGACCCCTTTCTTCAGTAACGTGATGACAACTCGAAAACATGCTGCTAGTCATTGACTGACAGAATGGTTGATTGAGATCAGGGATTGGTGCAATACATTTTCTCATGTTCTCTTCTTATGACACACTCCAAGCTGCAGCCCTAGCACCTATTTTAGCCAACCTCATGTCCTTAGTATTCCAGTACTCTTTAATCGGGTGTAAACCCATCTGTAGGGATTCCTGTTATGATTCGTTGGGCCCCTTTTTCTTTTTCCTCACTTCACTTACCATGTATACCAAAGGACCTTGACCCTTGCTGTTCAAGCCCTGCTTGGGTCCTTTCTTTTACCATTGTCTTTGCAATACCACTTACTTATTTAGTGTGACTCATCCGCAGCTGTATTACCAACATTTATCCAATGCCATCGCATCCGCTCTGTAGTGACTCAGCTTCTTCGCTATTCCATCACTTTCTATCGCTGACTCACCTTCTTCTATTGACCTACCCTTAACCATTTGGCTCGCATATATAAACCTTGGATACTCAGGTGTATTCACTATCTTAAACCTCCTGCAATTTACCTAGTATCTTGGAGTTGCTCTCGGGTCCCCCAGTCCTCGTCCTACTGTTGAGTGGACACTCCCTTTGAACCCTCGATCCGTTGCTAGTCCTGCGACATCCCCAAGACCCATTGATCCCTCAGTCCTCAATGGTCCCCAGAACCTCTGCCAAGGAAGACCCTTGAGTGGACCCCCCTTCGACCCAACATTAGTCTTATGCTGGCCTTAGCCTCCCTGTCAAGGAACCCCCTTGTGAGGCCCCCTTGTTCTGTCAGCTATATAGCGACAGTAAGCCCTCGAATCTCTGCAGGCCTACGCTTGACCACATCGAGCGTAACAAAAGGTCTAAGATCTCCCTTGATCAGCTATCATCATATAAGCCTCCACCATTGCCCGCCAATGCCCCAGAAACCCTAGACCCTATCCTGACCTCATATTGCGAAGGGAAACCCTTGACTCATTGGACACTGATGAACCCTCTTCAGAGAACCCCATCGACACTGACAAAGACCTCATCATTCCTCAACAACCTGAGGACCTAGAACTTGCCCATCGACTCTCTGCAGCGCTTAGTATCCCCAGAGTACCCATCCCACCATCTCCAACCCCAGTCAATCACCAACCGGCGTTTACCCTACCCCCATCCCCAGCCCAAGCCGCCATGACGGCCAAATCCACTGAACTCCGTCTTGGAGATCCCCAAAGCCTTCGACGGCTCTTATGCTGATGCCATGTCCTGGCTATCCACTGTCCAGACCTACCTCATCATAAACAAGGCCATTTACAATGACAACAACAAGAAGATTGCCTATGCGTTGTCCTACATGAAAAAGGACTTGGTCGCCATCTGGGCCTCTATCTTCTGAAAGGAAGCCATTGCCACCAACTCCTTTGGGACATTTGCCAACTTCCTCATCAAATTCAAGAGTGCTTTTGAGCACCAGGATACCAAGAATCAGGCCATCAACTGGCTTCATTCAGAATGCCTTATCCTCAAGAAAAATGGATCTTATGGTCCCAAACTCACTCGGCACATTGCTGAGTTTAGAAACAATGTCACCCTCTCGGGCATCACTGATCAGAATGTCCTGATCAACTACTTTGCTGCTGGCATTCCCCCTTCCCTTTCCCGCCACATTCTCTCCATGGACACAGTCCCCACCAAGGTTGACGAGTGGTACTCAAAGGCCATTCACTTCCAGGTTCAGAACGATCATGCTCAGACCATCATTAACCAACACCACACCCATTCCACCCCCACATACCAGTCTTACCAGACCCCCTCCACCTCCTCCCCTTCTCAGAAAACCTGTCACCCCGATGCCATGGATGTCGACATGGTCAACGTCCCCAGACCCCCTAAGCTAACTCCCAAAGAGCAGGAGCGATGCTTCAAAGAAGGGTGTTGCCTATGCTGCAGGCAGAAAGGCCACTGAGCCAACGCTTGTGGGAAATACCCCAAGGAACCTCATAAGACTTCAGTTGAATGAGTCGAACAGGTCGACAACAATATCTCCAGACTCCAAACCTGCGATGATGATGATGACGAAGACCTCACGGTTTGTCACATCCAATTTATCCTTCCCCCCAAGAAGGATTTTTAGAATGGAGACCTCAACCAACACAGGACTCTCCTAAAATACCATGTGTAACTGTACCTATGCTGCCTGGTTCAATGCAAATCCCTGTCCAAATCATTGTACCCTCACACATGTTGAAAACCGTTGACACCCATGCCCTTATTGATAGTGGCACCGATATCTCTTGCATTGATTGGGGCTTTGTCCGCAAAAACAAGCTTTCCACCACCCAACTCCCCTCCCCCCTCAACATCACCAATCTCAACCAGGGACCAATGGACAAAGGAGGAGTTCACTTCACTACCGAACTCTTTGTTCACATTGAAGGACTCGCTCACAAAGTCCTATCCTATATCATGGATTGTGGTCAACAAAACCTCATCCTCGGTCTCCCCTGGTTGAAAGCTGTTAACCCCACCATCGACTGGTTTGGTCAGACTCTCTCCATCAACCAGTCCACTGACCAATCCAAGAAGCTCTACATGCTCCACAAAGTTGACTTGAAACAATATGAAACTCGTTTCCAGCAGTTCAAGCCCTCCCCTTGACCCCCTCATCACATCCAAGTGGACTCTGTCTACGATGGACACCTCTATGAATACCTTGATCATGAGATGGAACCCCAGTACCTCTGCCATGCTTGTGACAACTACACCATCAACCGCATCATCCCCAAAGGCGATCCTTTCATCGCCAAGCTCATGAACTCTACTGAGTTGGCCATGGCTGCCGAAAAAGCCAAACCTAAGGTCACCCTCCCCCCTGAATACTCTGTCTTCTTGAAAGAAGCTACAGACCACATACCTCCCTCATGCCCCTATGATCATGAGATCAACCTTGATGAATCTTTCACACCCAAAGTTGGAAAGATCTATCCACTCTCCCCAGACAAGCGCAAGGCCACGGAAGCCTTCCTCGACAAAAATTTCACTTCAGGCAAGATACACCCCTTGAATTCCCCCCAAGCCTCCCCATTCTTCTTTGTCAAAAAGAAGGATGGTGGACTTCATCCATGTCAGGACTACAGGTATCTCAACAAACATACAGTTCATGATGTCTACCCCCTCCCCCTAGTCTCTGACCTTGTCAACAAACTCTGTGATGCCAAGGTCTTCACAAAGTTTGGTGTTTGATGGGGCTATAACAATGTCCGAATCAAAGATGGACATCAATGGAAAGCCACCTTTATTACCCATAAAGGACTCTTTGAACCAACCATAATGTTCTTCTGTCTCACCAACTCCCCTGCCACCTTCCAAAGGTTCATGAACGACTCCTTCCACGATATGATCATCAAAGGATGGCTTGTCATCTACATGGATGATCTCCTCATCTTCTCCCCCGATGAGAAAACCCATGCCAAACAAACCAAGCATGTTCTTCAGCGCATGAAGAAACTTGACCTTCACCTCAAACTCGAGAAATGCAACTTCGCCTCCAAAGAAGTTGAATACCTCGAAATGATTGTTAAACCTGGTCAACTCGCCATGGATCCTGTCAAGCTTGATGAGATTGCATCCTGGCCCACCTCTGAGAAACTCTGTGATGTCCAATCCTTCCTTGGCTTCGCCAACTTCTACCGGCGATTCATCCCTGATTATTCCTCCGTCGCCCACCCCCTCATCGATCTCACCAAGAAAACCACTCCCTGGGCCTGGTCCCCTGAATGCCAGAAGTCCTTTGATCACCTCAAAGAACTCTTCCTTGCATGCCCAGTCCTTCAACTCCCCAACCTCTCCACTCCATTTGCCATTGCAATGGACGCTTCCAAGTTTGCCTCAGGTGCTATCCTCCTCCAGACAGATACCAACGGGGATTGGCACCCCTGTTCCTATCTCTCCCAGTCGTTCTCACCAGCAGAACGAAACTACAACATCTATGATCGGAAACTCCTTGCTATCATGCAAGCCCTGAAATCCTGGCACCATTACCTCCATGGCAGCTCCCACCCAGTCCAAGTCTTTATGGACCACAAGAACCTGATCTACTTCTGGTCAGCACAGAATCTCAACTGCCAACAAGCCCATTGGCTCCTCGACCTTGCAGATTTCGATCTGACCATGATCCATGTCCATGGTAAAATCCTTGCCAGTCCCAATGCTCTCTCTCACTGCCCTGATCTCATCCTCTTGGATGATGCTGACAATGAAGGAGTCACTCTCCTCCCCCATCCTTGTTTGTCAATGTCATTGATGCCATGCTTCAGGAACACATCTTGTCTCATTCCAAGATGGACCCCTTCGTTCTCAAGGCTCTTCAATCCCTTGATGGAACTATTCCCCCAGCCTTTCGGTCTCACCTGTCTGACTGGCAATACAAAGACGGCATCCTTACCTTCCAAGGACATGTCTACATTCCCCCCGATAAATCCCTCTGGTGTTCCATCCTCCAGCGCTGCCATGACCACAAGACTGCTGGTCACCCTGGTTATCTCAAAACTCATCAGCTTGTTGCTGCTGAGTTTTGGTGGCCAGGCCTTGCTCAATACATACAAAAGTATGTCGAAGGTTGTGCCTCATGTTAACAACACAAGGCCAACACCCACCCCACTGTCCCTCCACTCACCCCCATCCACTCCACCTGCACCTGCCCCTTCCAGCAGATCTTGTGCGATCTGATCACTGACCTCCCCAAATCCTCGGGTTTTGATACTCTCTTGGTCATGGTCGACCATGGCCTTACTAAGGGGATAATTCTCTCCCCTACCAAGAAAACCATCACTGCTGAAGGGGTTGCAGCCCTCTTTTTCCACAAAGTCTTCCTTCAATTCAGTCTTTACAACAGAATCATCTCCAATTGGGGCCCTCAGTTTGCCTCTGCCTTTGCCAAAGTGCTAGGAAAAGCTTTCAACTATTCCCTTGTGCTCTCCACTGCATACTGCCCTCAGACTGATGGTGAAACCGAACGGGTCAACCAGGAAGTCGAAACCTACCTCCATATCTTCTGCAGGAGTAACCCCACTGCATGGTCCGAACTCATTCCCCACACTGAGTTCATTCACAATCACTGCCCCCACTCTGTCACTGGACAGACTCCATTCTATCTCATGATGGGATATGAACTCTGTGCCCTTCCCTCGGTTATCACCGACTCTCACATCCCCACCATTGAGGACCACCTCAAATCCCCCATTGCCACTCACAATAAGGCCCTTGCTGCCCATGAACTTGCTTGCCAAGTCATGGTGTTCCGAAACCACTGCTCCTTCACTCCTTTCACCAAGGGAACCCTAGTCTGGCTCAAGGCCAGAAACCTCAAATGCTCCATTATCAACCCAAAGTTCGCCCCGAAACATGAAGGACCTTTTACCATCATCAAGGTGCTATCTCCCATCACCTATGAACTGCACCTCCCATGATCATGGAAAATCCACCCAGTGTTCCATGTGTCCCTCCTATTGCCCTATCATGAAAACCCCGTTCACAGGCCGAACTATCCTTCCCCACCACCCGACCTCATTGATGGACATGAGGAATATGAAATTGAAAAGATCATCTGCCATCGCAGATACCCGTCCTCCCATTCCTTCCTGATCTGATGGAAAGGATATACCACTGAAGAAGATTCCTGGGAATCCAAACAGAATCTATGGAACTCCAGTCCCCTCCTCCATGACTATAAACATCGCCACTCGATTTCCTCCATCACCAACAACTCGAAATCCCTCACAATCATGTCCATCACCCTCTCCGCACCCTTCTCCGCACCCAGCGATGTTCCCTCCGACATTGCTGAAGCTGGCTGGTCCACTACCACCCCCACCAACAACCCCCTTGAACCCAGCAACACACCTATCCCTGTGCCTCCCCCCTCCCTGATCCAATGCCTTCGCAATGATGTGGAAGGCATCCCCTCTGCATGGCCTGGCTTTAGCTGGACCCACCCCAAACCCCTTGTCCCCACTACCAAATCCCACACCCCTTGATGATGACCTTGCTGCTGCCATCGCCACCGAACTCCGAGACTCCAGTCTTACCATGGCGCTTGATGTCCACATGGAACCCCACTTCCCCTTTGCCCTCATGTACTGTCTTTTCCTGACAAACTCCTGCATTGCCATCTCCGCTGCCACCCCCACCGCCTCTGCTGCCCAAGCACTGGCCAACCTCCACATTCGTTGTCTCCACCAGACCCTGGAACACGACCTCATCCAACTGATGCACCAGTTGGACATGAGCAACTTCATTATCAACATTGATTGATATTTCCAAAACCTTGCCACTACTGGTGATGACCATGTCTCCACCCCATCTGCATCCTCCGAACCACTCTCTGCCCAAGAAGTTGCTGCCCTAGATCATGCTGATGACTACTGGGCTGGTAACCAGGGAGTATGGCCCCTTTCCCCCAACCACCCTTGCTATCATGAGGCGTGTTATCAATGCCACTGCCTTGGGCATTGCCATCCCCTTTGCCCTTTCTATCAGTGCCCCATCTGCCACAGGCAGTTGCATTTGCCTCCTCCTCCTCGGACTTGTCTATGCACCAATCCCCCCATTCCTCACACCGTGGTCGTCCCACCCCATCTGGATGATACCCCAATGTCCAGATCCCCTGTCGGATCCCCACTCCTCCCCCCTCTCTGCCAGCAGCAGATGATTATGAGTTCTTTGTCAGTGCCAAAGCTGACGACAATGAGACCAGGTCTAATCAAGGTGACTACTAAGGTTTCGTTGCAGTCTCATCCATACAACAGGGGTAATGTTACGATTTGTTGGGCCCCTCTTTCTTTTTCCTCACTTCACTCACCATGTATATCAAAGGACCTTGACCCTCGCTGTTCGAGCCCTGCTTGGGTCCTTTCTTTTTACCATTGTTTTTGCAATACCACTTACTTATTTAGCATGACTCATCCGCAGCTGTATTACCAACATTTATCTGATGCCATTTCATCCACTCCATAGTGACTCAGCTTCTTCGCAATTCCATTACTTTCTATCGCTGACTCA
>JBBPMJ010000591.1:0-20025 GCA_038090255.1 Austroboletus niveus | reverse complement strand
CCCCCCCGTGCCTCTCCCCTCCGCCCCCTGCGTCCCCTGCCGTGAGTGTCCCCTCCACCCTCTGCGTCCCCTGCCGTCAGCGTCCCCTGCCGTGAGCGTCCCCTCCGCCCTCTGTGTCCCCTGCCGTCAGCGTCCCCTGCCGTGAGCGTCCCCTCCGCCCTCTGTGTCCCCTGCCGTCAGCGTCCCCTCCGCCCTCTGTATCCCCTGCCCTCTGCGTCCCCTGCCGTGAGTGTCCCCTCCGCCCTCTGCATCCCCTGCCGTCAGCGTCCCCTGCTGTGAGTGTCCCCTGCCATCAGCGTCCCCTACCGTCAGCATCCCCTCTGCTCTTACCCTATGTAGTCAATGTTGTATAGTGTCGCAATCAAGATTCATATCGCATTGAATTCAAACATTTTCACAAATACCGTAGATATTAGCCAAGTCTGTATACTACCAGTACTACCCATACAACAAGAGAGCCCAATGAAATCCCGAAAAAAAAAAAAACTCATTCAACTATACTACTCCAAACACGACAGCGAGAAGAGGACCCCAAGTGAGTGCTTGGACTATGCAGCACCTTGGCATGCATTGTGGAGTAAGCTATCGAACAAATATTAGCTGGTCATGAGCGAGACAATGGGTACTTACAAATTCATAGCCATAGTAGGCAGCAGATGATACACACAGATGGGTTGCACGCCGTAGGTTGCTCTAAGCAAGGCAAAAGACAGATACTGGGCAGATCGTGCACGAACACCATAAAGCTGCTGACTATGATTCTTGCATCCGTGCAGCTCTTCAAATGTTGTCTATCAAAATCTATTGCATGCTCCTACTTATAACAAAACAGAAGCAAGGGTGATGGTGAGTCAGGACGAGGCATAATTTTTTTTTTTTTTCAAAAGAGCAGTTTGCTTGTGTTCAGCAATACATCTTGGAGCCCGGACCGCCCGACGGAAGGAGCGTATGGCCGCTCTATGACCTGCTGATCAGATAGCCTCCGAAAGGTGACATGTGATAGCAAAGTTTGATGGACTGTACGTATATTACTCCCAGTTGAATCATATGATCAGTCCGTTCCATTCCGTCGTCCCTGCATCGCCTACTGACCCATGTCAGATTCCTCCTCCTCCTCGCTTCCCCCTCTTTGGAGATTCTTCTTGGTCTTATGGATTCCTGCGCCACGCATGCACTAACTTATCCACGATCGATCTCTGTCCCGCCTGCAAACCCTTACTTAAACATGAACCAAGTCTCGTTCTCGAAACATTCGGACCTCCAGGTCCAGTTGGAAAGCATATTGCACGCAGTGAGTCGTGCTCCATCCTGTTCCCTTACGTTCATTTTTTTGAGAGAAAGCCAAGTTCATCCTTCATCATCTTCTTTCCTTCCTGTATTTTTCCGTCGTCCACAACTTAGCCATGCATCGCCCGCCTTTCTGTCTCTGCAAGTACGTATTTTTAGTTTTCATGCTCAAAGTCTGTGTCTCATAACCCTAAGCCATTCAACCAACATTAGAGCCGCAATTTTCAGCTTCAGACTATCTTTCTTATGGGGCTTAGAATTGCAGTTTCGTCATGTCATAGCAATCTTTAGTTACTCTTCTCATCATTCGTTCATTTTCAAGTGGTGTGACAATAAAACCACCTTTTCTGGTCTGTCAACGTTTCCTCACCGTCGGTTAAACGAATGTGACCACACATCGGAGTCGCTAAACCGGTAACTACGCACTATGCCCATTGCACTCTCTGGCACAGCGGCTCTCTGCCTTTTTCAAGCCTCCGTCGACTTCCATTCCAGTGGCCCTTTAAACAACGTTGACAATCGCGTGATCAGGGTGAAGAAGTTTTTTATTTTATTTTTAAATCTATATGAAAAATGAACTTTGCTGCCTAAAACGTTAAAGTATGCGAGAGCAAGCGATTGGCGGGTTGCTTTCCGAACTGATCGCCGTGCAGCATTTCTCCCTTCAATAAGATTTACGCCGGATGTGATGATATCGTTCGTTTAAAAACACACAGAACATTGACGTCTTGATGTTCGTGAGCAGTAAGCTAACCTGCAAGGATTGAGGAACGGAGCAGTATTCAGCGTTGCCAAAAGGTGTTATCTCACCATTTGAGTCCGTATGAGTCAAAGTTCTCCTTTGAGTTCGTTCGCCTTTCGTAGCAGTACGTGAACGGTAACGTCGTCGTCTCCTCACGAAAAAAAAACTCCTAGCGAGAAATCATCCGCCTTTCAATAGAAAAAAAAAAAAAATACTGCCGTGACTTCCAGCCTATCCTAACAACCCGATAGGACGGAACAAAGGGACAGGAATGACTTCCCTTGACCTTTCGGGGTCATCAATATAGTTTGACTCTTGACCCGAAGAGTATCGAGAGCTACCTATAAGTGAGGAGGTCCTTGACCCTCTGTGCCGTGAATATCTAGAACTCATCATCCCCATTTCATTCCTTCGAAACAAACAACCTCGAAACATTCGGACCTCCATGTCAGAGAATCTTTCAAAGTGTGGGTCTTGCTCCGAATCCTTCCCGTCTCAAGAGGCGTTAAGGAAGCACCGGCACAATAAACACTCCTGTCCCCTTCCGTTCACTTTTAACGGAACAAAATACACGGTCCAGTGCCAATCCAACCGGTACATCTGTCCATTCGAACGCTGTAACAAATCGTTCTCAAGGAGAGACCGCATTCGCATTCATCTGACGGAGTCCCATGGCGTGGATAAAGTAGAATGGGTCGCGGACCGCATGGATGGCAGCGGTAAGTCCTTTTGAGGTATTTATGTTTGTCGTCGTCGTCGTCGTTCAAACGTTTTCCAGGATCATTCCCATCGCCTTCGATTGGAAAGACGTTGGAGTCAGCTGAGTCGACGAAAAGAGCCAGTGCTCCTGAGCCAAAAGGTAAGCATGCCTGATCGTATGTGCGGAGCATAGCTGACCATGACGGTTGATGGTTTCAGAAGCTGCTCCGTCGAGTATCACCCCAATTGCTCCAGGTGAAAAGGAATCCGGAGAAGGTTCCAAGGCTGCTTTTAATGGTGAGTTGATCTACACATTTCGTGCTGGGTCTTCTTCGATCTCACACAATTTGCGACTAGGCATGAGCAACAGGGTGCGGCTGGTCCCCGGAAAGGAGTATCTCGAGGGAGGATCCATCCTGGACGAGCTTGGAATCTGGCTACATACTGGCTTACGCGTGCTCGTTTGTCGGGAGTGCAAAATCGGATTGACTGCCCAGTGTGTGGTCGGTCATTGCAACAGCCACTTTTCTTCGATCAGCTTGAAGTTGAAGCGTACGATCCTCGAGCTATGCAAAGTTCGTGGCGTATACGAGAAGCCAGAGAACGTTCCGCTGCCTCGCCCCGGTGGCCCCCCTGTCGAAGGCATCGTGCCTCCCATGGAGGGCTTCTCTTGCAGTGCCAATCCTGATTGCCCTTACAGCGTGAAAGAATTCCAATCGATGTTGAAGCATGGGAGAGAAAAGCATGGGCAGGCCGTTCTACGCGAGGTGAAGTTTCGCTCAAGCACAGTACAGGTCGTATTCAAAAGCGTTGGCCACGTCTTCTTCGAGGTGGATCCATATCTGACTCCTTCTTCTGACGTCGACATGCGATGCTATCTTCATCATGCTTTCTTGCCACAGTTAGCGGCGTCAAGCCCCGTGCTTGCGGACAAAGGAGATCGCGACCGTCCTCCTCTCCTGAAGATCACCGGCTGGGACTTGTTCAAGACGGACGTTCGCAATTCTCTCGAGCAGCGAAAGGCTGCCCAAATCATCTTGGCAAAGCACACGGACACGGAACACGGCGGTATCTTCAAACGCTTGGAGCATGCTGTGAACCAACACCATAGAGGCCTCAAGACGTACGTCCTGGAACGCACGCATACGTTTACCATCCGGAAGGTCTTGATGCATGGCACTGACGTTCAGTTAAAGTGAGAGCCGTTTCTGAGGGTTTTAACCATGAAAGCACGACGAGCTTATGACGATGACTAGTGCCAAATACTTCAACTTCGTTTCCAACGCCGTCGATAACTATTTAGCTGCGTTCGTGCAGCTCATGCGAGCCATCCTCCGTAAACACCTCGGACACGGCCTCGACCTGTCCTTCGAACTAACGTCATACCAGGCCAGCCGCCTTCAGGACCTCGCCGACTCTCTTCGTGACCGCTCCCTCCCTCCCGAAGAAGCAGTGAAGAACGACGTATCTACGTACCAGAAATTCTCGTGGTCGCTCGTTTGTGCTCCGGACGTGAATCCTGACCAGCCCTGGGGCAACGCAATCCAGCGGTACATCTGGTTGAAGGCTCTTCGCTCAGATGGGAAGTTTATGGACGCCTCCGACCTGACTCCGTTGCTGGCGAAACTAAAATATTTTTGCCGTATGACCACGCTGTGTCAAGCGCTGTTTTTTCAACCAAAGTCAAGGGAAGACGAGACTGACCTCCAGTGAGCCAAATCCTTCTTCTTGACGTGCGGTGTTAAATATGTAACGTATGCTTCAGGCGAATAGGACGACTTCATGCTCAGGCGCTCTCGCTCGGACAGGCGACGACCTTTAACATGATCTGGGAACTACAACAGGCGGCTTCCTCTTTGGCGCTCTCTGAGGTCCAGGAACCGAAAGTTTTCGTGGACCCAGACTATGCCTGGATTTCCATCGGAGCGGACACGCTTTATCTAGATCGACTGCGTGACGGCATGCAAACTCTACTCGCGAAAGTAAAAAATGGATATTGTCGCCTGACCGGAAAAGCTTGGCAAGCACCGACTTCGCAGCATATCGTTGACAATATATCGGAGCACAAGTGGGATTACAGCTTTTTGGACGAAACTCCTTTCAGAGAGAGGCGCTACGTGCTCTTTTGCGAAATGGTCGAGCAACATCGTCTCGCAACGCTGGATCGCTCTGGACAAATGTGCTGGGACAAGAATGCCGTCCACAAATTCCTACGCTGTGCTCAGGACGTTTGGGGGCACATGTACCATGCGCTTTACGTCGGACTTCAGCTCGCGTCTAGGGCCACCCAATTCCTTCAACATCAAATACGCAACGCCGACAGGCCGAGAAACATCATTTTTCAAGGCCACGAGGCTTTTTTCATCAGCAGGTATAGCAAAACGAGCAACGCGAAAGGCAAGGACGTTTGCATCCCTGCCTTTCTTTCCTCTCCACTCCGGGAGGCGTTACTTATTCTTCTCGGCGGTGGATTGAGGGAGGCCGAAGCCGTTCTCGCAGGAATCGTTTATTCCGAGGAATCACGACAAATATATCGAACGTGAGTCAAACAGTCCGGGACCACCTAGGCTGCTGACACGTAGCCCTTCTTCTTTTTGCCTGCCCATTTATGCAGGTACCTTTGTGTTGCGGACGGAAAGCGCATTCCGCCTACCATCTTTTATGATGATTTAAGGAAGAGAAACGAGGAAATTTTCGGATGTTCTTGGGGAGTGAGAGACTTCCGCCAGGGAATGATAACTCTCGGGCGGGAATTTATCGCTCCGAACGAGACCTTTCCCTGCGCTGACGACGTTCTCGCAGAGGCGTCCGACCACTCCACCGAGGTGGATCATTCTCATTACGCCACCGTTCATGGTACCTTACCGCGTCTATCGAATAACGAACTCGAACAACACCGTTGGTTGGCACAAAGATGGTCCAGCCTGCTTGGAATGGGCCCTGATTCGATTCCTCAGCCCGTTCGCCGGCTCAAAATCCAGGAAAGAGCTTCCTCCTCCCACTCCGACCTGCCTGCAATTCCTGGCGACTTATGCGACAGGCTCACCGAGTCTATTTTGGGAAAGTTGAAGGAGATCATTGGTTTTCCTGCCCTGGCAAGCAAGGTGGCTGAGGTCCCTCTGGCGCCGGTTCGTGTTTTCGCCGATGTGTTTGTTCAAACGCTCCCTGCCCTTTCGAATCGTGGGTCTGAAATGCCGCCTGACCCTCTCGCTACCAGCGACTACGTGATCAAGGAAGATCGACCGGTCGGAAGGATGATGGAACTCACAAAAAGAGGTTCCAGAGCTCGTTCTCTGTCTTCGTCCTCTGCGGAATCACCACCACCTCCAGGACAGAAAAGGTTTTCCCCGCCATGGGGCTCCATCATTTCTCTACATTCTTCCCCGTCACCTCGTCATCCCCGAGAAGACCGACCGCTTCCCAGCGCAGCGTCGTCATCCCCGTTGCCTGATTTTTTGACATCTTACCGCAACAGCAAGGGGAAAGAACGGATGCAGGATACAGCGACTCAAGGAATTGGTTTTCCCGGTCGAAGAAAGAGGGCGAAGAATGATATCGAACCTACCTGGGGCGAAGAAACCGATCGACCAAAGTCGTTGAAAAGGCTTAAACAGGCAGAAAGAGAGCGAGACGAGGACGACGACATTCTGGCGTTTTCTTCCTTTGCCGAAACGAGCGACGGTCTGGCGGATTTCATCGTTCCTGATAGTACTCCGCCTTCTGCAGACTCCGAAGAACCTGCCGTGTTGGGAAACATTCGAGCTGCTATCAGAACTATCTCAGGAATTCCGGACGCACGAGAAAAGAGCGAAGAGCAGCTAGCGGGAATCATGCACGCGTTGGATGGCCCCAGGGACGCAGTGGTCACCATTCGGACGGGTGGGGGAAAGAGCATGCTTTGGCTCGCCCCCCTTTTAGTTAAACCCGAGCTCAAGTTTATCGTCGTATGCCCTTTTGTCGTCCTTCTCAACGAGCAATTCGCCAGAGCCCAGGCGGCGGGAATTCGGTGCATCAATTTTTCCTTGTCCAAGACGGTTCCCCAGGATGTTCAGTTGCTTTTCATTCAAGTAGAACATGTCAAGCTCGATTCGTTCGCGAGGTGAGCTTCCGTCTCCGTGCCGTTTTAAACTTAAACCAACGGCGCTGACGGGAACATTACAAAGGATCATTACTTCTCCAGATTCTCCAAAGTTCGACCGGCTGTTCGTAGACGAACATCACGACCAGCTCAATTGCCACCCGAATAGAAGGCAGGCCTGGAAAGATCTTGCGAGGACGGCCGGCCAGATGAAACTTCCGATGATGTTGCTCTCTGGAACCAACCCCCCTGCATTTCAAGATCGGCTGCTAAAGTTCTACGGCCTCAGGGAAAGAGACGTTGTGAAGATTCGATCGCCCACAGACCGTCCAGAGATAGGACTTCACACGGTTTACATTCCCCCGGTTGCAGCCCAACTCGGCCTTTTTCACCTGGCGTTTACGTTGTACGACCGCCTCGCCCACGACGAGAGAATGTTAGTCTTCTTTCCGTCAAACTCTTCAGCCGAGTCGTTCGCAGAGACCGCCCGGTGCGCCGCCTTTCACAGCACCCTTCCTTTTACGGGAAACACGAAGGACTACAACCTTGATCTCTGGGACAGGGGAGAGACGAAGATGATGGCCTGCACCACGGCGTTCGCGCAGGGGGTCGATCGGCCACGCGTTCGGTTCGTAATCATTTTCGACCCTTCCTATGGCCTCACCCCCGTCCTCCAAATGGTTGGCCGAGCCGGGAGGGACGGCCAAGAGTCCCATGCTTTCTTTGTGACGACAGAAAAGATGGGGCCCTCGTTCAGGATCACGGACCCTGCGATGGTGTACGAGCTAGGCACCGTGGTCCACAGCGATACCTGCAAGGTGGAGGCGATCATGCGTCACATGGATGGCGAAGACCATGCATACCACTGCTGGAGCCGACCGGACAGGGTACCATGCGACGTGTGCGCACCGAAGACCGAACTCCACGTTCTCGCTTTGAAGGCAGTGACCGACCCCGCGAGACCGTTCGACCGTTTCCAGAGAAATCTACATATGGACGTTCCTCGGAAAGTCTCAGCTGGCCTTACTCGGAAGCCTGAGGAGATCAACCCTCAGGGAGGGTCTACGCTGCCCGGCGTCTTTCTCACTTCGAAACAGCTCGTAAGTTCCTGAGATGACTAGGAAAGAAAGACTCTCGTTGACAACCCCCCCAGGTCGGAATCCCTGTGGCATCACAAAACAGTGATGACCTGTTTTGGGGCTCGGGGGAGGAAGTCACGCCGTCAGTTTTGCGTGCAGTAGAAACTCTGGAAACGCTTGAGAGAAACAAACGCGGAAGTCCTGCGTCGGAGGTAAGCACTCCTTGAACACCGTTGCTTTTTCTGCCGCTGATCCAAGCTTGGGGGTGCAGACTCGTTCCCAGCCGGTCATATCGCTAAATGCCAGGCCAGAAAGAATTTCGTTGCTCCTTCCTTCTTCGCTTCCTGAAATGGAGGGATCGTCCGCAAGGGCAGCGCGTGTTAAAGGCACCCTTCAGGGTCGAAAGATGCGAACGTCCGCCTTGGATCTGTACTTGCCCGCTCTACAGGGAAAATGCCCCTTCCATTTCGTTCTCGAGCGCACTTTGGTTCCCGACCACTTTCCCGAGAGTTGTGACCTGGAATTGCGGCAACCCGAGCATCACAACTATCACGGTTTCAAAACCGCGTTCAGGTTCGAAAGGTTCGCTTACTGTTTCCGATGTGGCCTTCCTCAAGATAGGAAGTTCAACGGAGAAGAGCCAAAATGCCACAAGAAGGAATCCTGGAAAAAACCATGCTCCTTCTCCAACCTGATCTTCAAGACGGTTTTTTCGGTTTGGCAGGTGGCAGATCTGAAAAAGCGCCTCATTCAAGACCTGAAGATCACAGAAAACATCCAGAGTCTGTCTGGGTTCCAGTTCTGGGCTACCAAAGAGGACGAGGCGGCCGGACGTTATCATAACTGCATCGAGGCGTTCCTGTGGTTCTGTGGCGTCGTAGAAATATCTAATCCCGAGCTCTTTGGACCTACGGACGGGAAAGCAGCCGATTGAAGTGGACCTGTTTGTTGTCATGCCTCTTCGTCGTCGTAGTTAGTTATAGAAAGTGTTCGTGCCTTTCATAAGCTAGCCATAAACCTCCCGAACTTCGACAAAAATACCAGGACTTCACAGCCACTCGCACACCGGTTAGTTTCGATCAGAAGTAAGACGTTTGCTGCCCCCGTCCAGTTTTTACCTCGCCGCTGCATCTTCATAGCGAACTATCGGTGATGAGCATTGAAACCAATTATTCAATTTTAGAGTAGAGTCGTTCGTATGTTGACATGACGATCCTAGTTGCCTGCATTCCAATAACTAGGGAAAGGTTCACGCAGACCTTTGCCCTACACCTAGGTTTAAGGTTAGGTTAAGTCTTCACGACACAAGCGAAATTCCACGCCGTTTGGCACCCATCCCACGATCCCAATAAGCAGCGCGTTACCTCACCTTGGGTGGTTTTTCTTATTCTTATTCTTATTTTTTTTTCTTTTCTCGGTCGGGTCGGGTCAACATCGGGTTACCTTTTGCACTTTCCAACACTTTGTCGTCGCCGGTCGTTTGAGACCGGTGGACAGGCCTAGAAACCTTCTCCATCTTTAGATTAGCTTAAAAGGACCAGAGGGTGCGCGTCGTTCTCGTTCTCGTTCTTCTTGTCTTTCTAGTGTATTTCCACTCGAATAATCGCCGCTGCCTGGGCACTCTACAAGCGAGGGTGTAAAAGCTTTTTTTTATTTTAGATTTTCATTCCGTCAAACAGGGACGCCACGGCGTCGATCTCGAAGTATCGAGCTTGACTATCTGGGACCCTTTGGGACTTCGAGAGAGAAGAATGAGGAAAAGGTATCCGAGCACAAGTGTCACTTCGCCCACAAAGGGTGGCGTGGTGGACCAACCACAACTGTGGTCAAAGCGATCCGTGGTCCACGAAACCAGGTAGGGTATTGTACCGGCCGTATGCTCTCCCGTTCGACACATCTCATCCATGCCCAAGTACATTTTTAGTTTCCAAGGTAAACGGGTCCCCAAGCTACCTCGCCAGGCCGAACCGGTCGCAGAGAGAGAAGAAGTGGAATCCCCTCCCGACAAGCCCGTTCTGCTCTCTGAATTGCTCACCAAACGCCCTCGAGCCCTGAAGACCTTCGCCATCCCAAAGGCTCAGAAGGCGATCGACAGGGAGACTTTCGAAAGATGGAAGCAGCAAGCGATCTGGTATGGTCTTCCGGAAGAAATCGAATACAACCATCCGGAGGGCGGCTTGTACAGGCGATGCCGGGTCGAAGCCTTCAAGTCAGACGGTGAACTGCTCGGATACGTCCCCCTTCCTTCACGCTACCAGAATCCCTGGACGCTTCTGTGTTACACCGTAGTTCATACTCTTTCCGAATGGGAGGCCTGGTCGGCAGCGTCGTCGAACCTCCCTAACGTTCCCGGGCTCACTCACGAGATAGCCAAGGACGTCATGAACCAGAATGGAGCTCGTCTCGTCTATTTCTTGATGGCCCGGCGTCGCATCGTCGAGGAGCTCCTCGTTCACAAGATGTCTCGGGACGGAGACGACCATCTCGACGTGTTCGACGAGTTCATCTTGCGCGAACACAACGGGTGGCTCTGGAAGAGCTTCAAGCAGGTCCCACGGAGAGACCGATTCTGGCTCCAGGTGGCCCCCATGGGTCCAGAGAACGCTGATGAGTTCGGTGCATATTCTTCCTCTCGTCTTGTTTATATTTGCTAAAAGTGCTCGTCTTCTTCTAGACTGGAAGACGAAAAAGATCCCCTCGGTCCTCCTCCCGCCTCCCGTGAACCCGAGGAACACTTGGATCCTCGGGCGAATCAACCATTACGACTTCGAGTCTTCGTGGTTGGCCTCCATTCCCGCCCTTCTGGCGTTTTACGGGGACAAGTCCCTACGCGAAGAACACGGAGAGTTTCCTCATCAGAAGGACGCAAGAACATACCCGCCACGATGGCACGAGCGCGAAGAGCCCGCCGTGCGGTTCCTCACGGAGGAGGAGGACGAACGTCTCGGCCACCCGATCTTGTGAGCTTGAACCTTGGCTCCTTCTGTCGATAGTTCCGCTAATAACCCATCCTTTCTACAAAAGAGCCTCCGCCGGTGAAACGGACGACGCGATGGAAACGGATTTGCCGCGCCCTTCGTCTAGGTCAGTCGTCTCTGCACGTTTCTTGTTTTAATCTTCCCGTCTGATCCCCGAGCAGTCCACTCGCTTTCGACAACCCCGAGTCGAGAAACATCGTCCACGTTTTCCTCACCGAAGCAGAGGGACCGGTGGGAATTCCTCGGGCTCTCGACCTCCTCCGGGCCCTGTTTGGACAGGCGTTCAATGAGAGCGTCTGGTCGAAACTTCTCGACGCCATCACGGCTGCCCCGAATGAGGAGCCGCGGATGTCTGGGGATGAGGCTTTTCGGTTTTATGCTGCTGAAGGCTCGGAAGAGAACGCGGAAGGAGCCAAAGGAAGCTCCGGGGACACGGACGTTCGGATGGAAGAGATGATCGCAATGGAGCAGGACATGTTGTAGCTTGTAAGCGTATCGTTGTACTGGTCGTGTAATTTTCGTTGTAAAATACCTACACTCGCCTTGAACGTTCTTGCAAAACGCACAGTGCGCCATCCCCGGCAGCTCGGGCTCGATCGAACCCCCCTTAAATTGACCGGCCTCCCAACGTACTAACCGCTCCACCTCGCCGCCTAAAGAAGCCAGAAATGGCACCGACAAATACGCACAACGATCCATGCACGCAAACGTTCGCGCTCTGAGGAGGAGGAGCAACGTTGAGACTTACGGTCGTTGTCGTTGTAACTGACCCTCTTGCGAGGGCATCAGGAAGGCGGGCATTGCTCTACAACCAACCATATCCTGGGACGTTTGGATTTCACTTGGTCTGAGTGGGGTAGCCGCAGGGGAAAAAAGATGCGTGACGGCGTACTATACAAAAATCTACAAAGGAAACGCGCACTTGTACGTAAGAACGTCAGCTATGATTCTTATTCCCTTTTTTTCTTTCTTTTTCTCCGTTCGTGAGTCCCAATGCCGTTGAAACAATTTATTTGAGCTGGAGCACGAGCATAAGAAGCTACCTGGTTGTGCGCTCGCGGTCGTGGCTACCCTCGGACGATTGCGAAGAACGCGTGATATGATAACAAGTGGCTGTACGTGATTGTGCTCACGTGATATGTCGTCCACCCATTTATGGTCAAATCAGGTGGTTGATGATTATATAATTTATTTGCGTTGCTTTATATATATATAAACCTGACGAGCGCGTCCTTTCTTCTCTCTCACACACCCATCCCGCCGTGGTGGCGGGGTTAGTTCCGAGTCATCGGAACGATCGGGGCGTGTCTTTCCTTCGTGCAATGATTTGCTCGGCTGTGCCAGTCGAGCAAGTGTTCCGCGTCAGCGGAACGAATCGCACTTGGTTGCATCGCGTCTCTCGTCACCGAGCCGTACGGCAGGGGACTGAGGGCTAGCGTGCGACTGCGTTAGACGTCACACGGAGGGGTCGCCTCTGGCCTGCCGGTTTCGTTGCCTTTTCACCACATCGTGTCCGCGTCTCCTGCTCGGGTGGCGGGTAGCTTCCGAGTCATCGGAGGCGGCGTGGGCTACGAGTACCTCGTCGATGCCGACCTGCATTAAGCTCGGCATCCGGCGTGAAAACCCTAAAGAAAAAAAAAAGAAGAAGAGGGGCGGCCGATACGGCCATGCTCCAAAGAAAAGAATGTCATTTGTAGCTCGTGTCCTGCTACTGACAAAGCAGGACATGCGGCGCGAAGAATGGCGGCCGGTATGGCGATAAAATGCCCGAATATAAGAAAACAAGAAGATAGCTTGGACCCATGTCTTCTGCTAACTTAGCAGGACATGCGGCACGAAGAATCACGGGCCGATATGGCCCAGGTATATATGCTCTATAAATAAATTGAAATTGAAATTAAGTCATGACGATGGGATGTTGCGGGCCGCTTCCGAGGTAGGACATGGAGCATGAAAGAGGGACGCCGATATTGGGGACAGAATGCCCTATAAATCACGACGACGATATGTTGCGGGGCCGCTTCGGAGTCACGGGAGGCATCCTCTGGACGACGCTCGTGTCCGGCGTTAGACATGCGGCGTGAAATAGGGCGGCCGATATGACGATAGAATGCGAGAAATAAGAATCGAGAGTAGGTCAGCCGTCTCCGCTTGTAGGTCTTGAACCGCGATTCATCTCGCGAGTTACAGTGTTCGTAAACGGGAGGCTCAGCTTTAGATCCTGTACTCCTGTAGAGGCGTTTGTTAATGAGAAACGAGCGTGTGCGATGGCGACAATGTTTCTCTACCTACGTTGCACGTTGTGTTAGCACATGGCCTCTGGGTCATCGTCGGGGCCAGGGTATACCGTATATGCAAGTAAGCCATCTGTTTCGATCGACGATCCAGCTCCGTGCGATGGACCAAGCGAGAAAAGACCGTGTAACCGTATATTTTGGACGTGCGTGTGTACTCTAGGCAAAGTTAGTAAGGCTTACCGCGCTCTGACCCTCTCTTAAAACTAAAACCACGGAGCGTTCTACCAAGGGTCGACAACAAAACGTTCTACGTATTAATCCCCGATACACCTCCAGGATAGTTTTACGTACGTCTGCCATATGGAGCGTCAGGTGAAGGAGGTGGATGGTGCAGACTCGCAGTTCGCCACTACAAACATGATAAATGACGCGCACCTCGTCCTCGATCCTACTGTTTTTATTTTTATTTTCGTACAGTGGTTGTATCGATCTATCATCTGAGAAGGTTCGCCCGTGAGTCTGAGCCACCGCATATTTTCGAAAACCGATGCACACCGGTTGGGTTAGCTTCTATTACAAATTCCAACGCCACGTACGTAAGCGTGTGGGTCCAGCCATTCATGGCTAGAAAAGGTACGGTGGACCTGCCACCGTAACCTCTCACAGTATTTGGAGAATATAAGGGTGGTCTCAACTTGCATTTTTTTTACAATGCTCACCCTTAAATACAAAGGCAATGAAATCTTTCGACACCGTCTACCGGAAGCGCTACCTGACGCGTCAGCACTAGGTTCTTCTTCTTCTTCTTCTTCTTTACAACAAAGGTTGACGACGATCTCTCATGCGTTCAAAGGTACAAGTGAGCGAAATCCGTTCTACGCCATATGCTTATTATAGCTTCCTAGTTCTTCGCCCAGTCAGGAGAGAGTACTGCAATTTCTGCGGTGACTTCATCTCATCAGCAATCAGCGTCTGCATCGACTGCGGCGCTTACGTCTGCCACCAGGAAGAGAGGAACGGCTCCGGCTGCGTTCAACTGGGGTTCAAAGTAGGGGAGGATGGTTTCCGTTGCCCGCTTTGCCATCCAAGATGGAGGAAGGCGGAACAGGAACTCCACGAAGAAGACTCGAGTGATTTTTCCAGGGATGTTCCGGTAGGTTTCTCCTCAATTCACGCGGTTCAGCGTTCATAGAAATATGATCAGTACGAATTCTCCGGATATAGCAGCCGGAAAAGGGCCAAGCTCACTTGGCCGATGGTTCTGGTTGCGATATCCACTCCTGACGCGAGGAGTTACTTGCGTGATGCTCTAAGGCTTGACTTCGGCCTACATTATTGTGCCTCGCCGGAAAACGTACGTGTCCTCCAAATTGTTTTCTGAAACCCCCTCCCCGGCTCCCCGGAATAACCGTCTTCCTTTTTTTTCTTTATAGTTTCTCTTGGTCCACCCAGCTCCGGGAGAGGCCATAGCAAAGATGGCCCGAGCCACCGATTTCATACATCACTCGTTGACGATCGACTCCCCGGCAAACATTTTTTTTCTAATGCAGGTCCCTCCTTCTAAGGATGGATTCATATATTCTTCAGACCAGCGTCTGGGCCTGAACGATGTAATCAAAGGCTTTTGCGGAGATCCGTTCCTGAAAGCGATGGCGGACGCCTCCAAGAGATGCGCGATGGAAGACGATCCGGTTTCTGAATCTTGATATAATATGTCCAAATTTAGGAGGGGCGGATGGAAAGGACTATTTCTCGTCACCGGCGGTGCGACGGTGAGGCACGCAGAGCCTCTGAAAGCGCTTGTATCGTTGGTCGAGAGGTCAGTACCTGGCCCCTTTATTTTATTTTATTTTTTTCTTCCTTCCTCCTGGAGTATTCATGCGCTTTTGGAACGAACAGCTCAACGTTCGATTTCGTTATGGGCTTTGGCGCACCATCGGCCGACGATCAAATATACCGAAAAATTATTAGCCGGGTGATCGAGAAAATCGGAGTCGACAAGACGGAAAAGATATGGGAGACCGTGCTTAGCGCCGTCGGCCACGACGCTCCCTTGCTACAATGCACCAACGTAATTTTTATCTACAAGGACCGCGGGGACTCTGGTGCCTTCTGTCGTTCTATCGCGCAGAATGCTCCGTACGTCAGGCCCTGGGGGGTCGAATTCGTCCAGTGTGGCACGCCGGGCTGCATCCATGCAAAAGCCGACGTATTTTTCAAATACGACCGCCACCGCTCAAGAATGACTTGCAAGAAATGCGGCTGGACTTCTCGATGGGTTTCTGACAAAGACGTTGGATCCTACGTCCTCCGGCTTAGCAGCAAGCTCCCAGAGGTGTTCTGGTGTGAATATCCTGCACCGGCCGGTCTGAAGAAAATCTTTGCTGAGCCCGGCGAAGGAAGGGATGCTTAGGTCTGTAGTTGTATATACAATTATATATGTATCACGCAGCTGAAAGGAACGATGAATATGAGAGAGAGAAGAGAATCTCAAGAGGAACCTCGATGAAGAGATCCTGAGGAGGGTTTGTTCTAATGCAGTGCCTCCTCAACGCTAAATTTTGTTTCGATGCTTGTAAAGTGCTACCGGCGGAGCGTACGTGAGCCTGGTCGAGACCGCGTGATTGGATTGACTTCGGTCTATTCTGTCGCTTGTTTTACCTTTTCTGTTATATATCTGGCGAAGTTCTTTAAATAGATGCGCGCGTCGCACTTTAGCCGTCGTTTCGTTTTCAAGCCCCGTACCCTTTTTGTTTTCAGACGGTCTTAATTTGCTCCTGGCGCGTAAAATCCCCTCACGCGAGACTTCCCACCAAATAAAGCGGGGTTCCAAAACGGGCAATTTAAGAAAGCTCAACCCTTCTGACGGTTTTTATTTCTTCCCCTGTAGACATGTCCCTTTCCCATTCGGAGAGTCTCGGCACCCGACCTCGTGCACTCGCGTACTTCAGGATTCCCCTGAGTCACAAAGCGATCGAGAGAAACGTTTTCGAGCAATGGAAGCAAAACGCTACCTGGTACGGTCTTCCGGAAGAGATCGAATACAACCATCCGGAGGGCGGCTTGTACAAGCGATGCCGGGTCGAAGCCTTCAAGTCGGATGGCGAACTTCTCGGATACGTCCCCCTTCCTTCACGCTACCAGAAACCCTGGACGCTGCTTTGTTACACCATAGTTCATACTCTTTCCGAATGGGAGGCCTGGTCGGCGGTGGCGGCGGCGTCGTCGTCGTCGAACCTCCCTAAAATTCCTGGGCTCACTCACGGGATCGCCAAGGACGTCATGAACCAGAACGGAGCTCGTCTCGTCTACTTCTTGATGGCCCGGCGCCGCATCGTCGAGGAGCTCCTCGTTCACAAGATGTCTCGGGACGGAGACGACCATCTCGACGTGTTCGACGAGTTCATCTTGCGCGAACACAACGGGTGGCTCTGGAAGAGTTTCAAGCAGGTCCCACGGAGAGACCGATTTTGGCTCAAGGTGGCCCCCATGGATCCAAAGAACCGTGCTGAGTTCGGTGCACATCCTTCCTCCCATCTTGTTTATATTTACTAAAACCGGCTCGTCTTCTTCTAGACTGGAAGGCGAAGAAGATCCCCTCTGTGCTCCTCCCCCCGTCCACGAGCCCGAGGAACACGTGGATCGTCGGGCGAATCAACCATTACGATTTCGAGTCGTCGTGGTTGGCCTCCATTCCCGCCCTTCTGGCGTTTTACGGGGACGAGACCCTACGGAAAGAGTACGGAGAATCTCCTTATCGTCAGGACGCAAAGAAGTACCCGCCGCGATGGCACGAGCGCGAGGAACCCGCCGTGCGGTTCCTGACGGAGCAGGAGGACAACCGCTTCAACCACCCGGTCTTGTGAGTCTGAAACGCCACCTCATGAAGCAAATGCTCGTATTTATTCATACGGCAGGCAGATTGCGCCCGCGCCAACCTCGGGCATGTCTGAGCTGACGCCGGATGCTTCCTCGCAAAATCCTTCGACCAGGTCTGTCAAGCCCGTTGACTTGATGCCTCTCCTCTGATCCCCTGATTAGAGTCACTTCCAACCCCCCGCCTCGGCTTTCCTTCGACTGCCCAGAAGCCAGGAGCATCATCTTCGATTTCCTAACGACCGGCCATGGCCAGGTCGGTATTCCTGGGACAATGAGTCGCTTGCGATCTCTGTTTGGAAAGCGGTTTGATGAAGGCGCGTGGTCGAAGGTTCTTGACGCGATCACTGCGGGTCCTGGGGAGGAACCTTTGATGTCGACGGACGATGCGCTCTTATTTTATGCGCCAGATGGTTCTTCGCCAACCTCGATGGACGACGACGGCGACCATGGCGATCGTATAGAAGATCTGATCGCAGCGGAGCAGAACATGTTGTAACACGAACGATTTATGTAACCGACGTGCTTTCATTCCATGCCGTGTACAAGTATGGTCTGCCGAGTAAATCGTTTATGGTAGACGATCGAACTAAACGAACGTTGTTGTTGTTTCCTTTGTCGTGACTTGGATGGGGTGATATGCCCCTTCCCTATCATAGGCTCTTTTCGTATCGATGCACTGACTTGTCGTCCGTATTCAACTCTCATCTCATACCGTCGTTTTGTTGACGCTACGTGCTGGTCGGGAACGACATTGCCAACATGTCTTACCGGTCCCGAAAGGTATATAAATACAAATCGTACGGTACGACATCCGAAACGTTTCACCGAGGGGAGCGTTTGCTGGCTGTGACGGTGACAAACAAGGAAGCCAGCGAAGCGGAAACGGGATAGCTGTGCCAAAAAACGTTTGGAAAGAGCTTGCTAATCGGCTTGACGTGTTCCGATGCGTCCTCCGGAGTGACCCAACATGAGAGCCACCCACACAGGCGGCACTTCACTCGGACGTTAGAAACCCTGGAGTATACGTTGAAGTCGTGGGGCGTCGGCTTGCACCCTTCGGTGGCACACGCGGAGAAAGAAACTCCCCACGGCCGAGTTGGTGTATAATTCAAAGAGATCTCTCTCCGTTGTGTCGTTTGTTCGCCCCGACACTTGAAGATGACCACCACGCTGTTCGTCTGCAAAAGGTGTACGTCGTGACAGACTGCTTCGCAGACGGCATCCCAGAGATGGCTTGTCTTGTTAAGCCCGACGCGTTCGATGACTTCCATGAGGGACCGATAGACTTGATGGTCGATGGTGGAAGCACCTCCGAAAGCGAATACGAAATCGAAGAGATCGCTGAAAAAGAAAGAAGACGGAAAAATTACTGTGATGAGAGATTAACCCTGGAAGAGAGTTAAACCCCTCACTTTTCAACCAAGTGCTGCAAATTATCGAACCCCTCCGGCCGCTCTACTACTTGAGCGCAGGTCGTCAACAGAAGACCTCTCCAGCCGCCTCTGAAGGCAGGATCCGAGTTATACCAAGGACGATGCGGCATCTGAGCGTGATATTGTTCTCCCGGAGAGGGAAGCAGGCCTCTTGAAGCGGCAGACTCGGCTGCGTTTTTCATCTTCACCAGGAACGGCTCGCCTAAGAGTTCGCTGAGCAAGTTTCTGACGGGAAGGAAATCGCCATTCTTGTGACCTCCGGAGTGTTGGAGCTCGCCGGAAAACGTTTCCGCGTGGGTATCGAGAATGAGAAATATATTTGCCGGATACCCGGAACCGATGGAAAGATCGATGAATTCTGTGGCTCGGCGAACTTTGTCCTTCTCCGGTTGTGTGTTCATTTCGGAGGTGAGTTCTAAATGAGCACCGAAAAGCTGCAGGAATCTGAGCTGTTGATTTTTCCAATGTGAAATAAGACGTACGTTCTGGGGATCTGATTCGTACGAGGTTTGGAACTCGAGCGCAAGTGATTCCCGTATGAACTGCACGGTGGCGTTGCTAAGAGATGCGGTGATGAGCACCATCGGCCACTTTAGGATAGAATGAGCCCGAGTGCCGTAGCCGCAGAATCCGTACTGAAAAAGAAGCCGTGCATGAGGAGGAGGAGGAGGAGCGTGGTTCGGGAATGACTTACCGGGAGAGTGCACCCCTCCCCTCGATTTTCTCTGTGATGGCAAAGAGGACAGAGGAAGGGGTCACGATTTCTGAGCGTTCCATAAAAGATGCAGCCAGGCGCGTTTGGACCGGACTGCGAACATAAGTATGCGCCGCAGCGTACACATTCGTGAACGTGTTCGCCAGCTGAGCGCCTGCAAAAACTGCAGTTGCTCTTGCGGACGAGGAGGGGGACATGCCCGTCGTTGTGGTGGCTCTTCTTGCTTCGTTTCATTTTCTTCCCGATGGGGGGGGATGAGATTCGCGACTTCGCATATGGCGAGTGGCGGCGACTCGTCGATGAACGAGACGGGACGAACTTCGGCATGATGGAGAGATGTTATCTTTATGCAGGTACTAGAAAAGGTGTCAGAGCTTGATATACTGTGGGCCTCCACACTCGGTACTTATTTAAGCGAGCGTGAGAAACTTCGAAACGCGCTCTTCGAATCTTCAATGTATATATGCAAGCGCAATTCTATGTGCGATGTCGGGTACGCTACGAGTGATTTAGTGGAGGAGGTAACGGTGGCCCAACTCATGGGTAACGCTCTGTCTGCATGTGTGAGGTTGGGAGCAACGTTCGTCCAATGAACAATAGTCCCTTTCCAACGTCCCCCCGCCCACCCAGAGTGCGTAACCGCCACCCCGCCTCTGACCAACGATTCCATGGCTCATGCGTGCATCTCGCCACGGTGTTAGCGAAGTCACGTGTTTTTGTGATTATATAATTTATTTGCGTTCGTATTTATTATATATAAACTCCGACGAACGCGTCCTTTCTTCTCTCTCACACACCCATCCCGCCGTGGTGGCGGGGTTAGTTCCGAGTCATCGGAACGATCGGGGCGTGTCTTTCCTTCGTGCAATGATTTGCTCGGCTGTGCCAGTCGAGCAAG
>JBBPMJ010000590.1:0-20036 GCA_038090255.1 Austroboletus niveus | reverse complement strand
AGGTAAAGTGGTGTTGACAGTATTGTATTATTTCCATATATGTCAAATGCCAAAACGGTTTTTCCAAATTATACTTGGGTCTTCAGAGATACTATCTACACAGTCAATAGCCATCATATCATATGTAATATATTCTTATATATTGGTTGTGCAACTTTGGTGATACTGGATCTGGTAAATGCCATTATCAGGACTTCTGAAAGGCCTTTAGGTTGCCCTTTGGGTTACTTGATAAAACAATGAATAAACTGAAGATGGGGACTTCCTACAATGAAGTCCCACCTTATATCATGAGGTCTAATGCATGAACTGTAGAGTAGGCATATGAGTCATCTTTGGCAGGGACATGTAAGCATTCATGGAAAAGAGTGGAACATTGTGTAATTGACTGACAGCACATGATATGAAACAAGTCAGAAGTCAAGTATGAGCATACATAAGTGTCACATGATGATAATACCCTCTCTATGGATCAATGTCTGCATTAATCAGTGAAATTTCAAAGAGCGAGTTGTCAAATTTTTCATATCATCAACAGAACTCGAGAAATTCAGGATCTGTGAATGTGGAGGCACCTAGACAGGGCGGGCAGGTGCATGTGGATTCATGAGGCAAAGTAACCAGACTGGGAATAAAGTCCATGGGCTGAAGGCAAAGCTTCTGAGTGGGATGGGGCTCTGTCTGATGTTTCCTGTGGAACTGTTTAATGGCTTCCTGGGCATGAGATAATTCATCTGCAGCAATCCACTCTTCTTCTTCAACTGGGAATTCCTTCTAGTGCATGAGATATGACAACTTCTCTTGCCTCATCTGAGAGTCGACAATTTCTTCAACTTCCTGTTCAGGAATGTCATCAATGAGGTCAGGAACTGAAGGTGGTTTGAGTTGTTGAGCTGGGTTTGTTGATGTGTGATATGAGTGAAGTAGGAATTCATGGAAGATGGGGTGGATTGTCTTCCAGTCATGGGTTAAGTCCAGTTTATATGAGGCAACACTGACCTTGGTGATAACTTTGAAGGGACCGAACTGCTTCTGGTCAAGCTTTTTCATGGGGCAATTAGTACAAATATGGGAAGCTTTGAGAAGGACCAGATCTCCAGATTTGTAATCTGGAGATTCATGAGTAGTATGGTCATAGTACTTCTTCATGTCATTAGCTGCTAGATGCAGTGATTCCTCTGCTGTTTTCCATATTTTGACCATTTGCTGCACAAACACATCTGCTAACTTGTTGCACAGTATCTGTTGCTGTCCTTGACCAGTCCAGGGCTCATGACTGTAATTGAGCATGAATGGAGTTTGTTGTGTGGTAGATCACAGGGTATTGTTATATGTGAACTCCACCATCAGAAGCCAGTCAACCCAGTTGGATTGTCAGTGATTGATATAGATGTGGACTATCCATGTGTTGTACCATTCTGTTTGCCCATCAGTCTGTGGGTAAAAAGCCATGGATGGGTTTGCCTGTATCCCGAGGATTTCATACAGCTCAAGCATGAAGTCCAAGACAAACTGTGGTCCTCAGTCCAAAATGACCTTTTGAGATATACTATGGAGTTTGAATATTTCATCATAGAGTAGCATCATGATTCCTCAAGCTGTGTTGGTGGCATTGACCAGGAAGATGCAAATCATCTTTGAGAAGTGATCAATGATGATCAGAATGGAATCTTGGCCTTTGAATTCAGGTAGTGGGATGATGAGGTCCAGCAAGATGTGTTGCCAGGGTGCTGAAGGGATGGCATGTGGATGAAGCAGTGTATGATGCAACTGAGTGTTTGCCTTGTTCTTTTGGCAGTGTTCACATCCACAGATGTACTCCTTGATATCTTTTGACAACATTGGCCAATAATAAATGGTCTGAAACTTCCTCATTATTGCTTGTACTCCAGGGTGACCTGCAAGGGGAGAGTCATGAAAATGTTTAAGTATAGTGTTCCATAAGATAGCATCCTTGGGTACATATAAAGAGCTTTTGAAATAAATAAAGTTATCATGAATGAAGAAATTTGGGTAAGATTGCACAAGTGCATGTATGACTTTAGAATCTTTTAAGTGTTGTCATATTCATATCTGTGAATCAATGTCTGTGGAAATTTCAGCTACATGCATTGCTGCTAGCATTCTCATATCAATTGCATGTTCAGAAGAAAAAGGAGAATTACATAGAAGCATTATTAATAATTATGTCCATGAATTCGTATCTTTGGTCAGATGCCACTGTGTTCTCCACAGCCAGCAACATATGATTCTGCTGTAAATGAATGTAGGAAGAGTCTGTGATTTGCAGAAAAACAGTGACACCTTTGTTGTCATGTTGTATCCCCTCTTCAAAATCTGGCCTCTGAGACAGATTGTTGGCAGAATTAGTTTTTCCTGCACAATGCATGATGGTGTAGTGGAATTCCTGCATGATTTGATTCCACCATGCCTGTCATCAGGAGAGATCTTGAGGCATGGAGTAGTAGATGAGATTCTGATGATCAGTCAGGACTTCAAAGGGGACATGGGCATCGAGGAGAAAATGTTACCAGATAGTGATGGCTTTGATGATGGCAGTGAATTCGAGATCAGTGGCATGATAGTTTCATTCAGCAGGAAGGAGCAAACAAGACAGGTAAGCAACCAGATGCCATTTTCCTTGCTGGAACTGTGAGAAAATAGCAATCAATCTGATGCCAGAACCATCAGTTTCAATGCAGAATGAAGCAAAGTCAGTGATGAGGGAGAGGATGGGGGCATTGATAAGGGTATCACAAAGGGTGTCAAACACCTGCTGACACTCTTCAGTCCAGACAAACTCAGTCTTCTCACTCATGAAATTGTTGAGGGGATGAGCAATGATTGCAAAATCCTTGATAAACTGCTGAAAGAAGTTGAGAAACCTGAGAAAGGATTGTACTGCAGTTCTTGTGGTGGGAACAGGCCAGGTGCAGACAGCATCATCCTTTGTTGGGTCAGTAGTGATATGTCTGTCAGATATGATGAGTCTGAGGTACTCCATAGTGGTGATTTCAAACTCGCACTTGGTATGCTTCAGTGAGAGTTTGTTAGCATGTAGGATTTCTAAGGCCTCCTTGACAATGTGCCTGTGCTCATCAAGGTCCTTGCTGAAGATGAGAATGTCATCTATGTATACAATCACTACCTCACAATTGATCAAATTGCAAAGCAGATGATTTATCATTGTCTGGAAGGTCACCGGGCTGTTGGTAAGTCCAAAGAACATAACCAGATGCTCAAAGAATCCCTGATTTGTCCTAAAAGCCACCTTCTTGTCTCCTTCCTTCATTCAGACATTGTTGTATCCCCAATGAATATCCATCTTCGAGAAGTACTTTGTTTTTTGTAGCTTCTGCATGATTTCCTCTATGAGTGGGAGAGGATATCAGTTCTTGATGATGATATCATTGAGTTTATGATAGTCCTGGACAGATCATAGCTTTTCATCCTTTTTCTTTACAAAGAAGAAGGGAGATGCAAATAGAGATTTTGATGGTCAAATTCTTCCACTTGAGAGATTTTCTTCAAGAAATGCATCCAACTCCTCCTGCTCCTTGAGTGACAGGGGGTAGGTTTTGCAGTCAATCTTGTGCTTTCTAGGTTTCAATTTGATGCCATGATCTCATTGCCTGCAAGGTGGGAGTTTGTCAAAGTTTTCTTTAGTAAAGACATTCTTGAATTTATAGTAGTGTGACAGGACCACATCTTTGAAGGAGTCATCTTGCTTTTTCTTATTGGCAGTGGTGGCAAGGTTAATCGCCAGTGTGGCGATGTACTTGTTTTCGACCTGGAATAGTTGGTTGTCGGATTTGAGCTCATCATATTGGCACAATACATGAGTCTCAGGGAAAGTGATGGTCTTTGTTTGCCAGTTGATACAACAGTTGTATTGACGGAGCCAGTCGAATCCCAGAAACATGGCTTATAATGATAGCATCATTACCAAGAAGGGGACCTTTGACACATGGTCCTTGATTTTGATCTCAACATTCACATAATATGTGATAAATCCTCTTTTGTTCTTTGTTCTGTTGGTATTGTACACCAGGATTGGATGAGGTAATGGCTCTTGCAACAACTGGTGGATTTTGATGAAGCACTTGTCAATGGCTGATGCCATGCATCCTGAGTCTATGTTAAATCCGGTCACATGGAGGTCCAGGTACTAATTTCCAGAGCACTGGAGGTATACGGTTTGAAAAGCGACTTTGGCTTCACCTTATGTGGTGCACCCTTGTTCAAGTCTGCTGTCACTAATTTATGAGAGGGTCGGAAGCCAGAGGGTCAGAGATGAGTCGTCTAGACTCAGGTGAGAGAACGCCGATATGAGATCAATGGCGGAAGAGTAAAGTGGGTGATTAAATCAATATTCGAACTGAGGTCTAAGCTAAGGATACATGGGTTTATATATGGAGGTCGGAGTTCCGAAGAAGGAAAGGCTGGTCGTGCAGAGAATACAAAGGAACTGCTACTGTGCCAGCAAGTCACACAGCTGGGGCTGTGCTTTCTTGTCCGAGCACAACAGTGTGAAATGGAGGCTAACTAAATAGTGAACAAGGAAGTATAAGAGAGTAATGTAAGTATAACATACAGGGAAAGAGCATAGGATTGGATATGGAGGAAAGGACAAGAGACCGGGGAGACTTAGCGATGGAATGTTTCAACTCTGGAGTAAGATTACCGGAGGCGGTCGTACAGCCTCAGAGATGGCTGGAGGGGACTTGGTCAAAATCTTGGATATGACAGTCTATGAGTGCCGTGACTGACACTGTATCACCCTGAGAGGTGGCAATCAAAGCCTGGAGTTTGAAAGCATTTGGTAAAGGCTTTTTGTTGAAGTACTGGAGTTTCTGTGAGAGTTCAAGGAGCATAAACTCCACAGCATTGTGTGATGCATTCTGGAGATGAGTGATTAGCTCAGTGTTAACCTTGGAACATCAGGAGTCATGGATAAAGACTCAGAGGTGACTTTTCAAGCATTCATCAGGGGTGATATTGGCAATTTGCTTGATCCATTGAGGGGATCAAGGCTTTATAGTTTCCATCCACAAACGATCATCCTTTGTGAGGATCAATACTTTTCACTCAGGGGAGGATTGAGCTACTTGACTGCTAGTGGCTTGAGTTGACTATTTCTTGATTGCATGTTCCCTGGATGGAATAGAGGCTGTAATGTGCAGTGGGTGCGAAGGTACATTTGGCTATTGTATGGTCAATGGTTTCCTCAAACATTCATCAGTCTTTGGCTGAACTGGTGGTGAAGGAGTGGAAGAGTCTGAAGACTCAGGCAAGATCTCATTTATAGAAAGACAAGAAAACTTGTTAGTCATGATAAAAGGAGAATTAAGCATGGGTTTTATTGGCCCTACCATGCCATTCTTAGACCTTGAGCCTTGGATGCTCCCTGCCAAACTAGTATGACAAGATTTACAAGCTCTAATGTGAACTGTACCTTGAGGTTCTACTTCTTCAAGTGCCTGCTTGAGGCTTTCAAGGTCCTTGTATTTGACTGTGATACCACATACCTTGGTCATTTTGAGATCACTCAGGAGATGGACTGTGCACAGCCACGGAGCATTCTTTCCTTTTTTGGCACATTTGAAGCAAATACCTTTGACACAGGCTTTCAATAAGTCCATTAATACCCCAGGTCCTGCAAAGGTTCTGGAAATATTGGGTTTAATTGTGGCTGCTGGCGGAGCTACAGGCAGCCACACAACTAGTTTTGGTACCCAGCACGTAATTGGTGCTTGCTTCTTTTTGAATTCGTTGATTTCATTGATGACTTGACTGGCCTCAATTAGAGTGTTGCACCAATATTTGTAGTTCATGGAATGACTAGTTGAGGTGATCTTGTCAGTTTGAAGGACTTGTTTGACAAGATCGGAGTGGGCGTTTTGGCATAGTAAATGGACTAATTGTTCTCCTTGTAGTATGTCATTATACTTGACCTTGATCATGAGAGGGTGATGCTTTGTAATGAACTCTTTGATTGTCAATCATCCTTGCTTGAGTTCATACAGTTCATTCTTGGCATGTGTGACTGCATAAACAGGCTTGGAGTGCTGCTCCACTAGTGCAATGAAGTCTTCATAGGTTGGATTCAACATAGTTGGGTTGATGGTGTCCATGATGTATGAAGTGGCAAACTTAGTGGCTGTGCCATTTATGAAAAACCCGAGAGTCATCTGGATCTTCTTGGTATCTGAGGGTCTCCTCACAAAGCTGCAGCAGTAGTTTGTGAACTGGGCAGTCCATTTGACATAGGACTTCTTTGTTCCATCAAACAGGGGTGGTTTCTGGACAACCAATTTTTCCAGAGATATTGAAGTGGATAACCTGGTGGACAATTGAGTAGTTTTTGGCATACAAAGAGTTATATCAGGGTCAGGCATTGTTGGTGCTAGTGTGCTGCCTAATTCAACTTTTACCTGCTGGAGAAAGTCAAGGTACTGCATATGGAACTTCTGAAATGTTTTGGCTTCAGGGTAAATGTGGGGGAATGGAGCACTAGGCTCTGCCGTTGCACCTGCACCAGACATGACACAAAAAAGGTCTATTAAAAGCTTGTTCTAACTTCTTTCTATGCTCTTTCCCTTATTCACATTTATTCAGCTCCTGTGAACAAAAGTCTTAATGCCTGGATACTTGGGTTGGATTGTATTGAAGATCCTTGTATCCATGCTGGTATTGCTGACCAGCACAATATTGATAGTAGCAGATGAAAAGAGGTCAAAAACACATTGCCTTGCATTTATTTTGGTGACGAGTGATCCTGACCTGAACATCTCAGTGATGTCTTGGATGGGGATGAGAATTGAATGCTGCTGATAAAAGCAGGCAGTCTGGACAGTGATGGTAGTCTGGCTTGTGATGGTAAATATGAGCCATGGTGGGCTATTTGATTGTGGAATTATTCCACCAGGTAATATGAATGGGCATTCCAGAACTTCCTTGATGGATGAGAGACTTGGTCAGCATTGACAACAAAAGTGCAGATTGCTAGTTCTTTGGACTTGAACTCCTCATCTGAGAAGTGAATAAAGGAAGGGTTTGTGGAGACATTAACAATCATGTCTTCATCTGAATCCCAAGCATCTGCCATGAAGCACAAGGGTTGTTGTGAAGGAGGCAGCACAGGGAGAATGTGCTCTGGTGCAATTGCTTGGACTTGGTATGCAAGTTGAAAGAAGGTGAGGATGAGTGTAATGAGGATGATTTTGATGAAACATATAGGATAAGATCATGGATAGGATCTAGTGATAGACAATCTGTAAAAGCTTGAGTAACAAAAAGAACACCACACAGACTTGCTCAATGCTGCAATATATATGCCTTGTGTAAGCAGTGAGAAGTGGTGTTGGGAGATACTGCAAGTGAGGGATCCTCCTAGAGTGATTCCTCCATTCTTGTGCCAGTGTGATAACTCAGCGACTCAGACACACAGAGGGCTCAACATAAAGCAGGTAAGGTAAGGTGGCAACAAAGTGCAAGCAACAGCAATACAGCATGCAGCATTGACAACATAGCAATTGGCATAGTCAGGAAGGAAAGGGGTAATGTTGACAAGGCATTGACAACACAAGGAGTAAGGTTCAAGTGACATAGATGTCAGGCAAGATAAGGAGGTGATCTTCAGTTTTATATCAGGACTTCTAAAAAGGCCCTTAAATTGCCCTTTGGGTTGCTTGATAAAACAATGAATAAAGCAAAGATGGGGACTTCCTATGATGAAGTCCTGCCTTATATACATGAGGTCTAATGCAAAGACCAATATAGGGTAGGTGTATGAGTCATCTTTGGTAGGAACACATAAGTGTTCATGGAAAAGAGTGAAATGTTGTGGAATTGACTGTCAGCACATATGGAACAAGTTAGAAGTCATGTGTGAGCATACGTAAGTGTCACATGATGAAAGTGAAAAGAATCCTGACAGCCATCTTCAATTTGCCTGTGCTTCAGTTTGCCATGTTGTCTTGGGTTGTTCATGGGTCATATGGGTCATCTAGGGCTGTATTGGGGTGGTATTGGTCCCTCACGTGTGTGTGTCACCTCTCGCTCATGATCTCCATGCTTATTCAGCTCCTCTCTGGCTAATCCTTCCAGAATGGCTTGTATTGAGTTGCATTGCTCACTGCTTGCTTTGTCAGCCATCCGGCACCCTTTTCCATCAACATTGATGCCATTACCGTTGATCTCACTTCAAATTGCCCTCAAAGTCGCCTGATGCCTCCTGGGCCTCTGGATGAACTCAATGCATTCACATCGACACAGTGCCATCTTCTAATGCTTCTGTAATGTCCCTGGAGCCTGTGAATCCCGTCTGGACTGTCATTGTTGTGTGCTGACTCATTTGGCTTGCTCTGAGTCCCTTAGTAGGCAAGTACCTTGGTCCTTGCTGATCTAACTGTTCATGTGACCATTCTAATGCATTTCACAGCATTGTCAACTCATTCTCAGCATTCTCAATGCTCCTCAATGCTCCTGCCTCATCCATGTCTTCTCTCAGGTTGCCCAGCTCATCCAGAGCTTGCCAAGGTGAGTTTTCATCAGCTCTTCATCTTGATGCTTTGTGCAACTGAACTAACATGTTCTCCAGATTCATTGGCACTTACTTGATGTTCTAGACTTGCCTTGATGCTCTTGACGTGTCCACTTCAACTCCCGCACATGCATTGAGCCCCGGCTTTTGGGTCGAGCTGGGCCATGCAGTAGTGAGAGCTTACTACAACTCATTACTCATGTATGCTACCTCTCAAGACTCCCTCGCAAAGCCATGAGGGAGTCATTTATCACTGTTTTGACCTTTACAATTGACATGGGAATGACAAATCAACTTGTTCATTAACTAGATGCCTGCATAGACAATGTAGCAGATGTTGGATTTCTAGGCAGTCAAGACACATGACTTCCTAGAATGAAGTCTATGCATGAGTAGGCGAGGTGGCACAGCCTCTCTTTCTTTGCCACCTTGTGACTGCCATCCATCATGCAATATGTCTGGTCATTGTGCTCTTTTCTCTTTTTTTTTCTCCTCCTCTTTCATTCATATCATCTCCAGGCAAGCCTCATGCCATCATGGAAGATCCCAACACTGCCATTATGCCAAACTTCAACTCCCCCGAGTTTGAGGAAGAATGGTTAGCCTTCATAGACCTTGGCTTCAACCCAGAACAAGCAACTGAAGCCCTACAGCATCAATGGACTCTCTGTAACCAGGCTGCGAGAGCAGTCTGGCGATGAAAACAAGAGAACACTGCTGCTGCTGCCGAAATTGCCAGAGTCATGGCAGAACAGAGCTGCACTGAGCAGGAGGAAGAGATAGCTAAAGCAGCCAAGGATGAATGCAAGAAGTGCAAGTCCAAATACATTCCCATCCCGGACAACACTGCTCCTGACTTACCCCCCATCCTTCCTTCCCTTGTTGCCATGCAGAAGCTCAAAGCAGGCTTGTTCTGCAAGCTATGGTACTTCACCAACAAGGAACTATGTGCTGCTGTGCACACTCAGTTTTATGCTGTGGATGACAACTCCATCTCCCTTGTCGCATCTGCCAGCAGTGATGGGTCTCACAGCTTTGTCTCTTCCACTTTCTCCAGGGACAAGTGCAATCCAATTCAAGATGAGGACCTTACACTTGAGCAGTTCAACCAGGCCATGATCCCTTTGATCAAAGCCATGTGGAACAATGGATGGCAGCCATCTCATGTTGAGATGCACATTTCATTTTGGATGAACATCAAACAGTACCAATGGTGCAACTCACCCATCACTTCCCATCAACGTGCTCTGATGACTTACCAGGGCACATAATGGCACTACTGGCACACAAATATCGAAGGGCCAGATGCTTACAACCTTGCCCCTATCAACAGCACTGTGCTCAGTAACATCCATCTGCAGATCACAGCCAACATGGGAGTGGAACAGCTCCATCTCATGGAAGAAGAACGTATGTGCTGGCGGAATGAAAGAGAGTTTAGGAGCACCATATGTATCCACCCATCGATCATCACAGGATTGACACTCATAATATCTCTCATAATATCTTGCCTCCTGGTTATTAGCTCCCTATCAGCCCATCTTGACATATACTTTCCACACACACACCCATATCAATGAATTTATCTTTGTCTATCAAATGCATCACTGGTTGATCCACATGTGCTCACATCCACAACAAACGAACATCCTTGCACTTCACCCATTGTGTGTGATCTCGCACCTATTCTCTTCACCCCTGTGCTAGCTTCTGGTTGAACAGTCACAGAGCAACTGGAAAGCCCCCAGCAGGCAGTTGGGAGGCAACTCACAATCCTTCGAAGGAGCCCAAATGCAGGGGCACAAAGCGTCCAGCTTCTCTGTCTTATGAAGTGCAACCATCTGGGCACAGGAGGAACCACTCCTTTCACTCTAAAGGGCATGCCTCCAACCCAGAAGGCCCTGAGTGGGTCTACTCTATCTATTCCATCTGTCTTGGATGGCACAAACATGATGTCTCCCACTGTGATGCCCCACGTATGTGGAACAACAAACATGAATCATATGCAAAGTGAGTGGGTGTTGCCCTCTTCTCCAAGATGGACCAACAACTCTGCTTCTGATGGCAGAAGTTTGGAGGATGCACTGAAGCTCACCAGTCCTTGCATGTCTGCTCAAGATGTGGGGTCAGACTCATGGAGCCCAGCACTGCCCTTGTGCAGATTGCCCAATCCCTGTCAACTCCATACAAAGCAAGAGCTTGGGAGCAGGACCTCTGTAGAGCAGGCATCCTTCATCTCTTCATGGACATATCTTCAGGCCTTCACAACAGGTTTTTAGTTGACCTACAGAGCAGAACTCCTCATTTTCCATGTCTTCTGTGATCTCCACAACATCTCAGAGAACCTCCACTGCCCAGTTGCCCCACCCCTCCTTTCCCTCTTTCTTGCCAGTTATGCAGGTGCATATGCAGGCTCCACTCTTTCCAACTTTGTAGCAGGGCTGCAAGCCTGGCACCTCCTTCATGGAAAGCCTTGGACAGTCAACATTGACAAAGCCTGCTCTTTCATAGAAGGCGCTTCAAGATTGGTGCCATTCTCTTTCAAGTGTCCACAGCGTATCCCCTTTGAGTGAAGTACCCTCCTATCTTTCATCACGTATCTTGACACCCAATTTCCTTGTGACACTGCTATCTTGGCATGCATATTGGTTACTTTTTACTCAGTTTCAAGGCTAGGTGAGTTCATGGTGGCAGCTCTGAAGAAATTCAACCCCAACGACCACATCACATGATCAGGCTTCAAGGAGTCCAAAAATCATGATGGTTTCAATGTCATGATATTCCACCTGCCCATCACCAAATGGTGCACCCCTAAACCACCTCACTGATCCCTCCTTCTGGCTGAAGAACCACTTCCTCATCAATGATTCAGGACCTTCAGATCACCTCTTTGCCTGGCAGCATCCGAAGGGTCTCCACCCTCTGTCAAAGGCCGAGATAACAAATCACATCAGAAATATTGCTGCCATGCACTCCCTATCTGACATCAAAGGGCACAGCTTAAGAATCGGGGGAACTCTCCACTATCTGCTCCTGGGCATCCCCTTCTATGTAGTTAAGACAATGGAGCAGTGGTCAGAAGATTCCTTTACCCTCTATCTTAGACATCATGCACTCATTCTAGCACCATACTTACATGAGCGCTCAGACACTGCCACCCAACTCACCTGCATCACCATGATTCCCTTTCATTGAGGTGCACCTTCTCCTTCCATCTGGGTTAAGCTTCACTGCATGCATCATAGGCTCCTTCCAGCTGGGTATGCAGCTCGCTCAAGGCCTAGACAGTGCTTCGGGCTGGAAAGCCCTGCAGGCTTTCACCCACCCACTTGACTGTAGTCATTAGTGGTTCTCAAAGCTGAGTTGAGCTGGCTAAGTCGAGCAAGCTTAACCCAGCTTTGCATTGGCACAGCGTTTCGGAGTTCTAATTTAACATTGCCGATGGCTGCCGAGCTCTGCGGCCTGAATTACCATATTGGGCAACACCCTATTCCTTCAAAGTTCACAGAACAATGAGCTAAATTTGAGCATACAGAACAGTTAATAAGCTATATCCGCATGAAATGGCATTTTTCCAACACCCATCCAACCTCATACCATGCCTAGGCAGGATATCCATGGAGATCTTCAGGAAGTCCTTGGGAAAGCTCTGATTTTCCTAGCAAAAGCACAAAATCAGTATCTTGACAAAGACGCTGGGCTTCTTGATGACAAGCTGATGAATATGGACCTACACAGTGACAGCATCCACAGCCTGATGTTCTTGCCAATGAGTCTGATGAGTCCGATCTCTGACCTGGAGGCGGAATGGATATCAGATGTTGATGAAGACATAGTGGCAGACAACCTAGCAAGATTTAAATCCATTCGTCATCTGATTGAAGTGCTGATGGAAGAGGTTCAACAAGTGAGGATTTTGGAGCGTTCTGAAGAATCTGCTCCTCATGCACCCCAGCTTCATATTCTTGAGCATGATGCAAGATACAGGCCTCGACACTTTCAGCAGAAAGTTCAAGTTCTTCCCATTATTTTCAGTGACATTTTGCAGCACATCAGTTGTCATGAAAATTTCCAAAGTCAATCGCATAACAAACAAATATCTGTTTCAATCCAACTTGCCATCTTCTTGAACTGTGCTGGTCATTATGGAAATGCAAGTGGGGCTGATGATGTTGCGGAGTGGGCAGAAGTCAGCATGGATACAGTAAACAACTGCACTCCCTGAGTTATGGCTGCTCTCCTCGACCTGCACAACAAGTTTATATTTTTCCCCAAGGTCAATTCACAGATGATGAGGAAGGCGCAAGCATACACTGAAGAGAAAATGTGCTCTGCATGGCGGAATGGCGTTTTTGCAACAGATGGGATGACCTTCAACTTGCATGCAAAGCCAGGTTATTATGGCGAAAAATTCTATAACAGGAAATCAAATTATTCTCTAAACTGCCAGATAGGTGTCATCTCATCAATCAGGGGAAATGCTCACCACATTTGTTAGTTGATGGTGATGCTGCATAATTTGACGATTGTTGACTATTCATTGGGGAATCCGGGTAGTGTACACAATGCCTATGCCTTCCAGTCAATGTGGATTGCATAAGAACATGATAAGATAGTACCTCGTGGACACTGGACTTGGGCAGATTTAGCATACCCTTCCCAACGGTGGTGTGTTGTACCATTCAAGCGAGCGAGGGGAAGAGGGTTGAATCGTCAGCAAAATACGTTCAATCAATATCTCTCAAAGGTACGTGCCTTTTTTATTTGTGGTTCATGGCATTTGGTACATGTGTTACCATTTTTATAGGTCCGTGTGCATGTAGAGCATGCTTTTGCAGCCCTAAAAGGAAGATTTCAGTTATTGAGTGAACTTCAACTAAAGATGCAAACAGAGAGGGATGTGGAATTTGCAGTACACTGGATCGAGTGCTGTCTCATTTTGCACAACATGATTGTGCAATTTGAGGAGGCGAGGATGGCTGATGGAACATTAGACAAATGTTCGAAGGGATGGGCAATACAGGAAGGCATGGCTTTTCACGATGATGGTGGTGACATGTTTCCTCTTGACGACCAATCAAGGGAAACTCCAGGACAGCAGTTTTGGTCGTACTTAATGAACCACCTCTTTGAGCAGCGGAATATCTGCTTCTAGAATAGAATCAGGATAAAAAAACATTGCCATTCGCAACTACAAAGTTGGTCTTGATACAAAAACAATGGCTGCTGTGTGTGGGAATCATAACAAAGACTTCCTGAATAGGATGTGGCCAAGGTGCTGGTGTCGGTATTGAAGACATAGATAATTATATTCCATTGCCAGAAGAGCTTGGACCAGAAGGGGAAGCATGACCCTGTTGAATTTCTGCTAGATGAAGCTTTAATAGCAATACTTCCTTCTCCTTATCGAGCACATCAGCATCAGCACGCCAGAGGTTAAGATCTGCCTGCTTTTGTTCAAGCTGGCGGCGGTAAGTGTGCTCTGCCTCAGCACACTCAACTTCTTGCTGTGATCACAGATAATCGATTTCCTTGTCACACAGATGGGCTTGAACTCTGAGGGAGTAGCATTCATTTGCATATTGAAGTCGTTCATGGCTCGACTCCTCCAATTCGGCAACTTGATCAACGACATCAGAAACCCTCTGCCATGTAGATTTCCCTTTTGTGGAACCAAGTCATGATGGAGTTTTGCTGGAGTAACCATGAATGCGAGTAGTGTCGGAATGACTGTCAGAGATGGATGATGAGCCAATTGATGAGGGGGGCCGGGGGCTGCCAAATATCGGATAGGATGCTCCAGGATTCCTAAATGATGTCGTTGCATGGAATTTGGAAGGAGATGTAAGGACCTCAATCAGCTGCTAATTAAGTTATTTAAATGCAATTGTAAGCTCGGCAACAATGTACCAAAGAGCGCTTCTTAAACAGCAAAGTTTCTCGTCTGTCCTCTTCAGCATCTTCCATGTCACCCTGACCATGTATACCTGCACCATCATCTTCTTTGTCCACCTCCTCCACAACATTATCCATAGCAAAGTCCTCAGCCTTGTCAACCCCATCCTCATCCTCACCACCTTGTTGGTGAAGATCTTCGTCATTCTCAGAAGTAGGATTAACTTCATCTTCAGCAGAGACAGGATTTTTGCTCAGAGTAGGGTGAGCCTGAGATTGCGCTTTTGCTGGGTCATGAGGGCTTTGGATGAGATTCATGAGTGCACTTCCATGGTCTTGGTTGGGTGCCAAATTGAATGTCTTGACTGTATATGAAGGTATTCTGCACCACATGGCTAAGCACTCCTCATACCAGGGGAATGTGGTGATCACTTCCGCTGCCTGTGCATAAGATAACAGAGAGAAATTATTTGCATGCTTACTCACCCAAGAGATTCGCATGAGATGGATGGCCAGCCTTGATCATAACCCCTTTACCTGTTGACCAAAATCAAGCAGACTGCGAATGTTATTTGTTTTTTAACCTGACAAGAAAATTTAGTAAAATAAAAATGAGCAAAAAGGGACAGTTCCATACATTGTTAAGCGTGAAAGTACAGACTGTGAAAACTTGTCAGTGCCAACACTGGCAATGTATAGATCTGCATAAGTGGCATCTCCTTCAAATAGATACTGAGCAATTGCTGTACTGATCTCCTTCTTGCTGCGTCCAGAGGTCCTTGTTGATGTATTTTCCCCAGCAGCCTTATCATTGAATAATATGACACAGTCAGCCGGATGCTCCATAAGCCAGGTGATGAGGGAATCAGTGAGGTGAGGATGCTTCTTCCACTTGACAGAATCACTCATCGTCGATATGGGCTCCTGACACACCAGTGGGGGAGGGTAACTCGAGGTGCCAGCGATCTGAGTCGGTCCAGCAGTGATATGGCCCCTTGGTTGGCCCCTTCCACCCCTTCCTCTGGCAACATGGGCTGGAATGTTGGCTCTTTCCTTCCCTTTTCTGCTCTGCTTGGAGGTACCAGACGCCATCAGACAAATTCATTGAGCTTGCAGTCGGGTAAACTGTCTGAAGGACTGTTGGATGGGAGGCATACTTTTCAGTCTCCAACTGAATCCCACCATGCAAAGAAAGTGACTTGGAAATCTCAAGCTTCAACTCAGCAGCTAAGGTGAACTCTGAGAACCACTATTCCCTATATAGTACCTCACTGTGTACTTAGCCACACTTCTTTCTCTTGCATATCGCTCCTGAGCCATCGATATTTACAGATAGTAATTTGGAATGGGGCCTTTATGACAAAGTGTGACATTGACTATGTAATTCGGCTATGTACTACAATATACAACATCAACTATGTATATAGTGTATGACATCAGCTATGTAATTAGGTTACACACTAGGAACTCCAGAATTTTAAGCCTCTCAAAATATAATTGAAAGTTAAATTAGACAATAAAATAAAATAAGTGCTGCTTTTGTCAGGCTTAAAATATTTTACAACGGCAACCCCAGAATCTATCTGGATAAGATAATACAGTATTACATATTCTGAAACTCAGCATAATAATTAATTCAAACCAACTGATAAGCTTATCTTTTGTTATTAGTTAATTGTAGCTAGATAATATAATATTTTGGTGTGCATTTTATTGTTATTGACATGATATTATTCTGCATTTGATATTATTAATTTTTGTCTCAGGCTTTTAAGGCAATTAGAAAAGCAAATTTTTATTGCAGTATTTAAGTAAATGGGAGGAAGGTGGGCAGAATGCAGCAATATGGTAGGCACACACTAGGCATCTGTTGCCTGCTTAGACAGAGTGTGCTGCCTGGTATGAGCTGGTAATACAACGATGCAGTATGTATATAATATGGCTACATGTGATACATTGCCTGCAATACTACTTTGCATGAGTAATTATCATCCAAGGAAACACCTCTTCCAAGGCAATCGACTCCTTCTGCAGAAGCCAGACCAAGTTGTAGAATTCCTGGGGTAAGTCTTCCACAACTTTCCGAGAGCTTGGCACAGAGCTGCCATGTGTACACTTTGCAGCTTTTGCACCTTTGGGCAATAGTACAGTACATCAGCATCTCTATGATGGGCAGTATCAATAATACTCAGTTCATGGGCTATGTTCCTTCTCCAAGGCATGAGCTTTGTTTGAAAAACCGGCTCCATATCTTCAATATCACTTTCATCTGAGCTCATCCCATTGCTGCCCAGCCTATTAATCATGGTATTCAAGAAGTCCCATATGCGCATTTCCTGCAGGTTACCTCTCTCTCGCGAGAGATCTACTGCATTACTAGTAACTTGCAGGTGACGCTTGTATTTCTGCAAGTCACCATTTTTCATTAGTAACAACACAACCCATCAAAGCATACTCACCACGATTCTATGACTATCTCTTCGTGCCTTCTTCAGCACCTGTTCCTTTCCCTTAATCAGCCTTTGAGCAATCTCTGCATCTTCTTTCACGATATTGTTGCCTAACGAGTGAGGCTTGGCTTGCATAACAAGAGCATTAATGCACTTGAATTTCTCCCTGATGGCATTGTCCCAATATCAATTGGACCTCAGTGCTGTTGATCACTCACTCTCCTCATACATCTCTGTCAGCTTGTTAAGCAGAATACTGATTACCACCTGGTTCCAATGCGATGAGGGCACATGCTCAAAGTCCCAGCAGAGATCTAACAAGGTAGGGCCATCTTCCCCTGTTTCCGTAAATACCCTCACTCCTTCCTTCACTGCTCCTTGGACAAGCAGGAAATCTTCATCCTTTGAGATACTGAATACTTTGCTAAAAAGTTCACAAATGTGTTCCTTCAATATATGATTAATCATGGCCAATCACAATTTATGAGAGCTCACCAAGTTTGCATTACTTTCTTTCTCCAAAATAGCTTTCTCATGCATTAATTGTTGAACTTTCTTTGTTGCCCATTTATGCAGAGAGGGGTTGATTGTTTGGGCTACTAGAAGGTCCCTGGAAACAATCTGGATAACTTGCTGGGCAAAGGCTTGTATCATGTCTGTGAGCTCAGCAGGCAAAGCAACTTTCAGTTTTTGAGCATTAGAGTCCACAGGCATCTTCTCATTGATTAATGCTAATTTACCATGCCCATGGACAGACTCACTTCAGGAAATTGGCCCAACAACTGTGATCTCGACATGTCTGATGCAGCATGTCATGGTTGCAGTGGTTGCACTGTCTGTTGTACTTGAATTTTCTGAGAGAACATGTTTAAGATACAGATCAGAATCTTCAAGACACTGACCTCAAATTTCTCCATGATCATCTGTTGCCAATGCATCATTGCCATTAGTTCTGTTTCTTTCTCTGTCTGGAAACTGGTGAGAACGCTTCATGGTTGGACATTGGAGAATATGATACACACTGCAAGCTTCGTCATATGATCTGTCAGAAACGAGTAGTCATTCTGCAGGCCCTTCAGTGTATCTGCTTGGTCAGCATTCACAGAATCCCTCTGTGCGATCTGTGCTGCAGCTTAATCAACAGTATTTTGTGTAACTTGGGCTAATGTGTTTTCAAGACTTTGAAGCCTGTCCATCTGTTAAGTGATAATTCAATCTCTCTCCTCCAAATCAAGTTTCATCCTTGCATCTTGTTTGGCTACACATTGTAAAGTGGCAGACTGCTCACTCTGTGTATTTTTGAGTTGCCGAGCGGTTGCTTAGAGTACAGCTCACTTTTGCATTTTAGTGTCCTGATTTTGAGTATTAACCCATGAAGACAGACGTCTATGCAGTCACCCACCTTCAGTTCACTTGTCATATGCTGCAACTGAATTTTTAGCCCATTCATGGACTCCTGCAATTTCTTCAAATGCTTGACTTCTTTTTCTTTGATTAAAACTTTTGAATGCTAGATAATGTTGAGATATCATCAGGTTGAACTGAAATGGATCTCACAGGAAAGTAGTCTGGTGCTTCATTAGGCCAAACAAGAGATTTCCAAGGAAGGGCACAATGGTTGGATGGAATGAAACTACCCAGCATGGAGAAGCCTGAAAGAACACCCAGAGTGTGATACTTTCCACTGACTCTGCAGTCCACATCAGAGAAAGCAGACAAAAAGAATGTGAAGCATATCTGTCATATCCCAAATTCTCACTAAGTCCCCTCTGCTCCTCCATGTGCATTATCTCTGCTTTCCTGCTCCTATGTCCTCTGCTCTTCCATATTTGCTTTACTTCTTGTACTCCTGTACATTATGTTACATTTCCCTTTGTTCTCTTCATAGTATAGTCTCCATTCCATCACTGCAGTGCTCAGGGTAAGGCACACAGCTCCGGCTATGCGACTGACCAGCACAGCAGTGGTACTTAGTTTCCTCCATCACTCTGACCCTGACTTTACTACATTCGGACTTTGACCTCCATATATAAACCCGCTGTAATATGTCTTAGCTCTTGAGTTCAAATATCAACTTAGTTCCATCCCCTGTCTCTCCCCCATCATTGAGCTCGTCAATGAGTTCTCTTGCTTGAGTCTTGACGACTCTCCTCTGACCTCTGGTTACTCCATATCTCCACTCTGCTTCCCTTGTAAATTAGAGACAATGGAACTGGACAAGGGCACACCACATAAGGTGAAGCCAAAGTTCCTACCCCCTCCAACCAACTCTGGCACTCCAGAGTTCACTGCCCAGTTCCCGACAGACCCACACTTAACAATACCCACAGTATCAGAGCCTGTATGCTCAGAGTCGCGACATATCATACTGATCTCTCCAGTCACATCAGAATAAATGTCTTGCTCAGCACTGAGCATATTATCAGAGCTTTCGATGTCCATTAGCACAAAGCCATGCTGTTTCGATGGTTCTATACATGTGGTCAATGGAGATATCCAGCTAGACATATGGCCTACCAGTTTGAGAGGTGTTCATTGTCACTGAAGAGTCCATGTGAATTGTCAATAAGGAGTTACACAGATGTAAGCAAATCTCATCTGAAGTCGATGATGAGGGATTTGGGCCATGTTCTGTGACTGTTGCATTCCAAACAGCACCAAGAGAGGACAAAAGCGACATACTTGGATAAATCAATTTCCTTGATCAACTTTTAAATCTGAGACCACATACCAACCAAGTCATGACAGAAGGTTGTGAAGGATTATCGCTACGTCCACTAAAGTAGCTGGAAAACAACAAACTGATTACAATAAACCAACAAAAAAAAAGACAACAGTTATAATCGATTTGGGCTTGACGAACATGATGCAAAGACAACAGTCATCAAGATACCGAAGCAATGCTGTAAAGGGACATTGTTAGACCAAATATCAATCGCTTGTGGAACTAAAATAAGTACATACCAATGACAATGATGACAACAGTCGTTGTCATGATAACTGAACTAATGCTGTAATTGTGTAGAGCAGAACCAGAATAAATACATAGGTCACACAACTCTCCTATGAAATAATTGTCATGTTCTCATATCCGTCTTCATGATACAAGTTAGTGTGTCATTTGCAGGGGCATCAAGACGCTATTC